>PVJH01026424.1:0-30087 GCA_004026705.1 Nesogale talazaci
TTTCCTTTAACTTTCCTCTTGTCTTACTATCATGCTTTACTCCAAGCACTTCGTCATGGTTGACTCTGCTTTGAGAAGGCAGCTCTTCCTAAATCATGCGTTGACTGTCTTCTGACCCTAGAAGCTCATCCTTGGGCAATATCTCTGATAATTCATTAGGTTTTCAGCATCTAGTGATGTTTCAATGCTATTCACAGTGTCTTCAGTGATTAAGTCTTCTAGAGTGGACAGCCTGTTTCTTCTTTGGAGCCTATTCTTAGTTTGGAAGTTCTGCTGAAATCTATTCACTTCAGGCCCACATGGAAGAAGCACCCAAGTCTGTGTCAATAGCTCAGATATCAAGCACCAAAGAACAAAAAATCATATCATTGTGAAAGAGGGGGAGTGTGGTATGAGCATTCTAAGAATGTTCCTTAGAAGCAAGGATCTAAATGTAAACCCAAGAATATTCTACTAATCCAAATCATTAATCAAGATAGATTGAGAAGTAAGAGTCATCCCAGAGAAAGAAAAACTCAAAGAATATGTTAGAGGAAACCCAGTACTATAAAAGATTCTTGGCTGAGCCCTGGTGGCGTAGTTTTTGTGTGCAGGATTCTGGCTCACAGGGTTGATGGTCCAAATCCAGCAACAACTCTCCAGGAGCAAGGCTGGCCTTCCTACTCCCACCAGGGCAGTAATGCCACACAAAAAAAATTTTTTTAAGTTTCTTGCACACCCACAATGGGCAGAAAAGCAGCACTCACCAAACATAACGAAGAGGCTGCCTACTCTTAGAACAACCCCACCCAGAGGGCAGCAGAGAAAACAGCCACCAAGATGTCATTGGCTTAGGGGTGGAAAGAAGTCAAGAATGAAACACACACACACACACACACACAACACTGATAAGAAAGGGAGATAAGAAAACATGCAACACAAAATGTATAAGATGACATGACAGAATCCAAAGGTGAATTCAATAACCTTGGATATCAATAGACTATTTCAGGCAATAAAATGCTAAGGTGAGTCGACTGGCTTAGAAAACACTACCCCTCACCAAAAAAAAAAGGAAAAAGAAAACACAATTCCTTAATCTGCTCCCTACAGGAGAAACATCTCAAGACTGCAGACAAAAATAGGCTGAGAATAAAAGATAGAAAAAGGCATACCCAGCAAACAGCAATTCAAAAAAAGAGGGGCTGCAATTCTAATCTCGGATAAAATTGACCCCAAAGTGCAAACCATACAAAGAGATAAGGAGGGATACTATATAATGCTCAAAGAAATGGTAGACAAAGAGCCACTAAGCTTTACACATATATTCCCTAAATGAAAGATCAGCTGAATACATTGAAACAAATCTCAACAATTATATTGGATGACTTCAATACACTGCTCTCTGAAAAGGAGAGATCATAGGAAAATAAATTTTGCAAGGAGGCTATAGATCTAAACACTATAATTTGAACTGAGAAATATTTACAGAATTTTTCATTGAAATACAACTTCATATGGAGAGGGAAGAAGCCCAGAATTAGCAGAGAACCCCTCAAGAAGAAGAACAGTGTGGGAAAGCCACCTTTACCTAACTTTAGCACATATAGTACAGACAGAGGGGTCAAAACTGCATGGTCTTAGCTTAATGACATATACTCAGACCAAAGGAAAAGGACTGGAAACCCAGAAATAAAATCATCAGCATAGAGACAACTGATCTTTGATAAGGGCCCCAAAAATATCAAATGGGAAGCAGATGCCCTCTTCAACACATGGTACTAGAATAAATGGATATCTACCTGTAGAAAAAATGAAACAAGACCCTTATCTCACTTCATCCATAAGGATAAGCTCAAGGCAGATCAAAGATCTTGAGGTAAAATCCCAAACTATCAGGGCCATCAATGAGGGAATTGGAACCAAGCTGAGGACCTTGACACAGGGAATGCATAGGCTATCAGAAATAGGGAAGGACACAAACATAGATGAGTCACAAATAGACAAGTGGGATATACTGAAGATAAAACACCTGTGTTCCAATTGGAGGGCTTGCTTTTACCTGACTTTCACACCTACTGCAAAGCCACAGTGGTCAAAACAGCGTGGTATTGGCATAATAACAGATATACAGAACAATGGAAAAGAATATAAACCCCAGAAATAAAACCATTAGCATATAGACAACTGATTTTCGACAAAGGCCCCAAGAACATCAAGTGGGACAGTGACGCTCTGTTTAACAAATGGTGCTGGAAGCAATGGGAATCCACAAGTAGAAAAAAGAAACAGGATCTCTACCTCAGCCCATGCATAAGAACAAACTCAAGGTGGATCAAAGACCTGGAAGTAAAACCCAAACCATCAGGACCATTAGTGAAAGAATCGGGGAAAATCTAAGAACCTTGGCCCAAGGAACACAAAGGCTGACTGCAATAGGGCAGGGTACACATACAGGAGATGCTGAAATTGACAAATGGGACTTAATAAGGATAAAACGCCTGTGTGCATCAAAAGACTTTACCAAGAGGGTAACTAGGGAACCCACAGGCTGGGAGAGGATTTTTAGCAAAGACACAAAAGACAAAGGGCTTATCATGAAAATCTACAATACCCTCCTTGTCTACAAAAAGAAGAAATCAGTTAACCCTTTGAAGAAATGGGAAAAAGAACTAAGAAGTTTCACTAAGGAGACCCATATGACCAATAAACATTTGAGAAAATGCTCGTGATCAGTAGCCATCAGAAACAAAGCCATCTCAAAACAACTTTGAGATACCATCTAACACCTTTGAGGTTAGCCCATATCAGAAAAATGGAGAGCAACAAATGTTGGAGGGGATGTGGGGAAATAGGAACACTTCTACATTGCTGGTGGTCTTGTAGATATGAACAGCTGTTATGGAAAGCAGTCTGGTGATACGTAACAAAAATGGAAATTGAACTATGTTATGACCCAGCTATCCTTCTGCTGGGTATATACCCAGAAGAGGTAAGAAATAAACCAGGGCCAGTGGTGTGCACTCCAATGTTTATTGCAGTGCAATTCACTATTGCAAAAAGTTGGAAACAATCTAAATTCCCATCGGTAGACGAGTGGGTCAGCAAACTCTGGCACATACACACAATGGAGTACTATGCTTCACTTAAAAGTACTGATGAGCACATGAAACATGTCTTCTCAAGGGAAGAGCTGGAGGAAATTATGCCAAGGGAAGTGAGTCAAACACAAAAGGAGAAGCACAGCATGAGCCCACTGAGGTAAGTGTAACCAATATGGTAGGTTTTTTAGGGGGGACATCACTGCCCTCTGGTGGTGGGAGTAGGAGGCCCAGCCTTGGCTCCTGTGGAGCCGCTGCTGGAATTGAACCTCCATCCCAGTTCGGCGCACAACCACTACACCATTGGGACTCCCTATAAAATAACAGTTGGTCAGAGATGCAGGGAAAGGGGAGGAGGTGGAACCAAACCCAGGGATGTACATGTTGGATACAGCACAGCAAGGAAAGACGAAATGGGGAGGGAGAAAAAGGAGGCTTGAAAGTAAAAGGTTAACTGAGGGAGCAGGGCACTAACTCACCCAGGAGGAGAGTACGGGTCTTGTCTCCACAGAAGCTGAAGCGGGTGTGCAGATCCTGTCACGCATCACCCAACTGTGAGGACGGCGGTGGAAAGAGACATGAAAAGAGAGAGCTACAGGGCCAGCCATAACCAGAGCCAGACTGACTCTCTGCATGTAAGCGGGTGTGGCAGAGAAAAGGTGGTGGTAAGTGACCAGCATACTGCACCCACATGGAGACAGGTGGAAATGGAGGCAAAGAAGGAGAGCCGGCCCAGTCCCCATGCTGCCCCGATTCCTGCCCACGATGCTCAGAGGACTGTGCTCCTGCAGGGACGTAAGCCACAGGAGTGACTGGGCAAACAACAACAGGTCTCTCACACTGTTTTCCTACAGACAGTGACAAAGGACATTTCAGGAGACACACAGCAGGGAAGCAAGGTGGTCTGAGTCCCCAACATGGACCAAATCAAGAAGGGAGCACTCCTGGCTGGACAGTCTAGAGGAGAGAACAACTGGACGGAGGGTTCCTAACAACCGTGGGGGGAGGGAAGCATGGACAGACCCAGGAATGGGGGGAACAACCAGTGGTCTGCAAACGGTGGGGAGGAGAGTAGGGGAGGCCTAATAGGGCCAAAGTCAGTGTAATGTAACAGAGAGGAAGTTATGAAACTCAAATGAAGACTGACCACAAAAGAGGGACAGGAGGAAGGCAGAAGGAAATAGAGGAAGGAAAAAGATGACAAAGAGTGTTTTTAGAGGTCTAAACACAGGCATCTATGTATGTAAAAATAATTATCTATGAAAAGGTGGGAATAAATTCAGGAACATATAGTTATAGGCTTAGTATTAAGGCAGCAGCTGGACCTTGGACCCCCACCCAGTCACTCCCTCAAGGCAAGAACACTTTGTTCCATGAATCTGGCCACGATGCTCACCAGCCCAATATGATCACTGAAGGTGATAGGTGCATAAGCAAATGTGGTGAAGAAAACGGATGGCACCCAGATATCAAAAGATATGCAGTCTGGGGGCTCAAAGCCTGAAGATAAACAGCCAACTAGCTGAGAAGTATCCAAGTCCACAGGGAAGAAGCACACCAGCCAGTGTGGCGGAGAGGAGTCAAAAGGATCAGGTCTCAGGCATCAAACAGTAAAAAACCAATATTACTTTATGTGCACTTTCCTGAGATGATCACTGAGGACAAGTGGGGACAGGAGAAAGAGTGGTGAAGATGGCTAATGGTACCCGGCTATCAAGACATAATGCCTGAGGCCTCAAAGGCCTGAGGATGAGGAAACAATGCAACACGGCCTACCATAGAAGAAGCACACCAGCCTGTGTGACCATGAGGAGTGGAAAGAACCAGGATATCAGACATCAAAGAACAAAAAACATATCATTAAATGCCTGCCCTTCTGTCATGATCATTGAGGACAAAAGGGTGAGGACAAAAGAGGCAGATAGAACCAAGGAAATTGATGGTGCCCGACCACCAAACAATGAAGTAGCTGGGATCCTAAAGGCTAGAAGGTGAACAAGTGGCCATCCAGTGCAAAGCCCACATAGAAGAAGTGCACCAACCTGTGTGATCACGAGGGGTTGAAGGGAGCAGACATCAAACATCAAAGAACAAGGGTTAAATCAGTAAGAATGAGGGGGAGAGCAGGGTGGGGACCCAAAGCCCACTTGTGGGCAATTGGCACCCCCTTACAAGGGAGTCATGGGGAAGAGATGGGTCAGTCAAGAGGCAGTATGGTAGCAATGAAGCATAAAGCTTTCTTCTATTTCCTGAAGATTTCCTCTCCTCAACCACCACGGTCCCAACTCTGCCCTGCAGCTCCAGCTGGACTGGAGGAGGTGCACTGGTGGAGATAGAAGCTGGAAACACAGGGAACTCAGGGTGGATGAACCCCTCGGGGTCAGTGGTGGGAGTGGAGTTGCCAGATGGGTGGAGGGAGGGTGGGGTGGAGAAAGGAAGCCAGCTATGGGGATCTGCAGACTCTCCTATCTGGAGAACGGACGTAGGGAGGAGTGGGAAGGGGGAGATGTCAGGCAGTATAAGATATGACAAAACAGTAATGATTTAAGAATAATGAGGACTGGGGGGAAGGAGGGAAAGGTTGGAGGGGGAAGGAAGGGGGGCTCATATCAAGGGCCCAAGTGGAGAGGCAGATGTATGGAGAATGTTGATGAAGACAGGCAGATGGGGGTGCTTGGCACAGTATATATAACTATGTATTGAACTATGTATGATGAAACGTGATGTATGAGCACCCAATAAAATGATTAAATTTTAAAAACTCCAAAAAAAGTCAATGTACAAATAAAAAATGCTGCAACCAAGAAAAAAAATACACACCTGTATCCATTGAAAGAATTCACCAAGAGAGTGATAAGAGAGCCCACAGAAGGGAAAAGGATTTTTAGCAATGACACATCAGACAAAGGGCTTATAACTAAAATCTACAATACTCTGATAGCTTCCAAAAAGAAAAAAAACCACTTGCCCACTGAAGAGGCGGGAAAGAACCTGAACAGAAGCTTCACAGCAGCAGAAATCTGAACAGCCAATAAACATATGTGAAAATGCTAGCAATTATTAACTATAAGAGAAGTACAAGTTAAAACAACAATGAGAAACCACCTACCACCCTCAAAAAATCGCCCACTTCAAAAAATGAGAAAGCAACAAGTTTAGGAGGAGCTGTGGTGAAATAGTCTCATCCACTGCTGGTGGATATGTACTGCCATTATGGAAATCGATTTGGTGATATCAAAATTGAGCTACCATACAACCCAGCAATCCCCCTACTGGACATATACCCAAAAGAAGCAAAAACCAAAGTCAGACATCTGTGCTACAATGTTCATCACAGCCCAGGAGTTGGAAACAACAGAGGAGTAGATTAAAAAACTATGGTACATACATCCATTGGAGTACTACACGTTGGTTGAAAGCAGTGAGAATGCATGAAGCACATTGCCACATGGAAAGAACTGAAGGAATTATGCTAAGCAAAGTAAGCCAAGCACAAAAGGACAAGCACAAGATGAGCCCACTTCAGTAAGGGTAAAAATGCAAAAGTTGACACAGGGAAAAAGCTATTATATGCAAACATTCCTCGGGTGAGGTTCAGGTAGTATGGCAGGGACCAGACCAAATCCAGGGATACATATGGTAGACAACTAAAAAGAAGGGGAGGGGGCAAGGATTTAAAAAAAATGACCTGGGTAGCAGGGGAATAGGGTGCTAATCCACCCCAGGGAGGGTATTGTTTATAGTTCAACAGGGAAAGAGGAACCAGACTTCAAGCCGGTGCTCCAAGATGTGAATGCAACATACTGGCATGAAGTAGGGAATTGGTAGAGAGGTCTGAGGGCCTGGCCCCAAACCCAACTATGTGGACAAGTGCACCTCTCCCCCAGAAGAACTTCCTTCAGAGGACAGTATTGAAGTTACAGCTCAGGGAGAGGGACATGTCTGATCAGAACACACAGGAGCAAATGGAGGGAGAGGAAGAGAGACTGGAGAACATCCTGGACCACCAAGCCTTGAGGACGATATCCCTGCTCAGAGTAGACAATCAACACAGTAGACCATATGGCAGACCTCACTAGGAGACAGGACAACCCTCACTGATTCACAGCTCCACAGGGGGCAACACTGGAGAAACAGTGGGAGTTGTGCCTAACCTGACCCCATCACACTGAGGCAACACAGTAAGGATGTGCAACAGAACAGCAAAGGGAGCAGAGTAAGGAAGCCCGGAGGGAGGACCAAAGATAGACTGTGGGGCCATGGGTTGGCACTCGATCACACTCGAAAACAATCCTAAAGACCAACAATCTTTGTTCTATTTATGGGATGATTCTTAGTTTGCTTGCTTTTGTCATTGTTTTTTTATCATTGTTTTGATTTCTTTTGTTGCTTTGTTTTGCTTGATCCTGTTTTTGTGCATACTATTATATCCACCAATCTATCTAGAAAAGATAGGCTGGATAAAAAATCAGGAAAAGGAAAACAACAGGACCATGGTTCCTGGGGGACATGGGAGAGGGGAAGGTGAAGGAAAGGAAGTGGTGCTAACAAACCCAGGAGTAAGGGAACAACATGTGACCCAAACTCGGCAAGGAGGGTGTTGGAGGCCTGGTAGGGCTTGATCAAGGGCAATGTGGCAGAGAAATTACTGAAATCCAAATGAAGGCTGAGCATGATAGTGGGACAAGAGGAAAGTAAAAAGGAAATTGAGGATAGAATTGGAGGCAAAGGACACTGAAATAGGTTGAAATAAAATACATCCATATGTAAATATATTTATATATGATAATGCAGAAATAAATCTTTGTGCATATATTTATAGGTGTAGTATTAAGGTAACAGATGGGCATTGAGCCTTCACTCAAGTACTCCCTCAGTGTAAGATTACTAAATTCTATTAAACTGACATTTCATGATGCTCACCTTCTCAACAAAATCACTAAAGACAAATGGATCTATAAGGAAATATACTGAAAAAAGTTAATGGAGTCCAGCTATCAAAAAATATGGTGTCAAAAAATATATATGGTGTCTGGGATCTTAAAAACTTAAAGGTAAAAAAATGGCCATCTAGCTCCGAAGCAACAAATCCTACATGGAAGAAGCACATCAGCTTGTGTGATTACAAAGTGTCAAAGTGATCAGGTATCCAACATCAAAGAACTAAAAATCAAATCATTGTGAATGAGGGAGAGTGTGAAGTGGAGACCCAGGGCCCATCTGTAGGCAACTGGATATCCCCTTACAGCAGGGCTGTGGGGAGATGAGCTAGTCAGGGTGCAGGGTAGCAATGATGAAACATACAACTATCCTCTAGTTCTTAAATGCTTCTTCCCCAAACTAGCATGATCTCAATTCTACCTTACAAATCCAGCTAGACCAGAAGTTGTTCACTGATACAGAAAAGAACTAGAAACACGAAGAATCCAGGACAGATGGTGCCTTGATGACATGTGGTGGGAGTGCCAATATGTTGAGGGAGGATCAAGTGTGGACAGAAAATGGAAACCAATTACAAGGATCTACATATAATCTCCTCTCCAGTGGACAGACAACAGAAAAGTGGATGAAGGGAGACACTGGACAGTGTAACATATGACAGAATAATAATTTATAAATTATCAAGGGTTCATGAGGGATGGGGGAGCAGGGAGGGAGTGGAAAAAATGAGAATTGACACCAAGGGCTCAATTAGAAAGCAAGTGTTTAGAGAATGGTGATGGCAACAAATGTACAAATGTGCTCGAAACAATGGTTGTATGTATGCATTATGATAAGAGTTGTATGAGCCCCCAACAAAATGAATTTTTAAAAAGAAAGTAAGGATTTCAAAATTTGCTGGTGTAAATCAAGGCTTTCAGTCTAAGTATGGATTACAACGTGGTGTAAAAAAGATCAAAATGTAACAACAGTACCAATAGAAAACTTCATGATAAACAAAGAAAATGTTGAAGTTGTCGGTTATTTTTTTCAAGGATCTTTTCTCGTTTGTATCCACACTCAATGCTAATAGACACAGCAGACAGGAGATCGACTTGCACTGGGTAAATCTGCCACACAAGAACTCTTCAGGATATTGAAAAGCAAAGAGGATATTTTGAGGTCTAGCGTGTATCTGATGCGAGGACATGCTACTTTCAATTGCTATATGTACATATCAGAGAAGGACATTGAATTAGGAAGACTAAACTCATTTGAATTGTGATGCTGGAGAAAAATACAGAAAGTTCCATGGACTGCTGAAAGGACAAACCCATCTGACTAGGTAAAAGTACAACCAGGGTACTTCTTATAAGCAAGGATGGTATGTTAAACAGGGTTCTCTAGAGAAACAAAGCCAGGACACTAATACTTTTATATATATTTATATAGATAGATAGATATCTAATATAAGAAATAAAAAGCATGAGAATGTTACAGGCAAAAATGTACAAATGTGCCTGGCACATTCATCCAATGGATGGATGTGTGGATTGTGAGTTTTATGAGTCCCCAATGAAATGATTAAAAAAAGAAACAGTGAATTAATCTGTAAAGCAGTATGACTGACTCAGTGCAACTCACTTCTGTGTGACACTGGCAGTCCTTTGGGTCTTGAGGACTGCTGGGTAATCCTCTGTAGAGGAATTCAGGCTATTCAGCCACAGGCAGCAAACAGCAAGGCAGGTCACCAGCAGTCAGCCAGATGACAGGGTCCAACAGCTCAAGAGATGTATATTCCAGTAGTGTGGTGAAGCAGGGCTTGAAGGAACATCAATTTCCAGTGACACAGTCCACAGATTAGGTGTCCCATGGTAGTGTATCTTGCAAATGGAGGTACAGAACAAGCAAGGTAGTGGGCTGCAAACTGGTCCAAAAATCCAAGAGCAAGTGAGAAAGGCAAGGCTCACCAAGCCATTTATTTCTCCGCTTTTCAATTAATCTCACATGTGTTCATTGGCCATGTTGACACAACCAACCTACCTATCATAGATGGCAAGCCCTTGTCGTACTTACTATGGACATATTGTCAGGAGAGACCAGACTCTCAGGATTTTATCAGGCTTGATATAATGGAGGGGCAGAAAATAAGAGGAAGGCCTTCAATGAAATGCATTGACACAATGGATCCACCACTACACTTGTGCATAGGAACGATTATGTGTTAGGCTGGGTTGACTGGAGAAAATATCCAGTAACACTCATATATATGTGTGAGAGAACTTTAAATTAAGAAGTTCTCTATCAAGCAAACATCCCAGCCTACTCCAGATCAATCTGCAAGTCCAGTGTTAGTCACAAAGTCTAAAGTTTTTTCATAAGTCCCTCTTCAGACTCATGAAGGCAAACACAATGATGCAGACTTCAGGAGCATCACTGGTCAGTGGGCACAAAGTCCTCTGGATTCAACGGTGGTGGTGACATCACAGGACTCCACTTGACATCAGTGTGGCCTGAAGTGACTCCTTAACATGAAGGTGAAGCCCAGAGAGTGGGGAAGTTCCTAGGATCCTTCTTATAAGAAGAGCAGGCTCCGCAGGCTGTGACCAGATTGACAGGCTGGACCACACCCCTTCCCTGTATTTATCAAGTTGACATGAGGTTATGCAACTACCACACTTTGTGAGGATGGCTCAAGGGCTGGCAGTGTTGTTTCATCCTGTTGTATGCAGGGACCTTTGAGTCTGAACTCACTCGATGTCAGCTAGCAGCATAGGGAAAACATTGAGCAATGCAGAAAACATCCACGGAAGAGGGAAAGAGTACAAAGAGGTACTGCACCAGAAAGAACTGGTTGACAATTTATCAATTCAGCATGCAGCCAATGAGCAAGAACTAATGGTGCCGAAGGACAAAGTTCAAATGGCACTGAAAGCTTTGCTAAAACAAAGTTGCTGGAATTGATGGGAGATCAAGTGAAATGTTTTCACCAGCTGATGAAGCACTGGAAGCATTGCCTGGCCTCTGCCAAGAAATTGAAATGATAGCTGCATGACCATCTGACTGACAGAGTGCATATTTATACTGATTCCAAAGAAAGGTGGCTTCTCAAAAATGTGCAAAATAGAGAACATTACTATTAATATCACATACAAGAAAATTTTTGCTGAAGATCATCCAACAACAATTGTCACAGTACATTGACAGGGAACTGCCAGAAATGCAGGCTGGATTCAAAAGAGGGCAAGGGATGAAGGCTATCCTTGCAGATGTCAGATAGATCTTGTCTGAAAGCAGAGACTTTTAGAAAGACGTTTATTTGCACACTACTGACAATCAAAGACATTGACCTGTGTGGCTCATAACAAACTAGGGATAACCTTGAAAACGATGGTAATTCCAGAACCTCTCCTTGTGCTCCTGGGGAATGTGGACCTGGATCAAGAAAGAGTTGTGAAAACAGAACAAGTGTGCACCGCCTGGTTTCAAGTCAAGAAAGGTGTGTGTTAGAGTTGCAGCTTCTCAACAGACTTATTCTCTGTGCTGAGCCCATCACTGGAGAACCTGGATTATCTGAGGAAGAACAGGGTTTCTGGAATGGAAGAAGGTTTATTGGCAACGTGCAATTTACAGACAACACAACCTTGCTTGCCGAAAGTAAGGAGGACTTGAAACCCTTGTTGATGAAGGGGAAGAAGTCTTTAGTATGAATTAAAGCTCAATGAAAGGAAAACCACAATCCTCACAACTGGACCCAAAGGTAACATCATGATACACAGGGAAAAGATTGAAATTATCAAAGATTTCAACAGGATTGCATCCATAATTAGTGTTCATGGAAGCAGTTGTTAAGAGCTTAAAATATGTTGGGTAAATCTGCTGCACAGACCTCTTTAAAGTGTTGAAGAGCAAGGATGTTACTTTGAGGCCTAAAGCACACTTGACCCAAGTCAGGATCTTTTCAATCGCCTCGTATGCATGGGAAAGTTGGGCACTGAAAAAGGAAGACCAAAGGGGAATATATGCATGTGACTGATGCTGGTAAAGAATATTAAAAGCACAGTGAATTGCTCTGTGGATAAAGATGAAGTTCCCAGGGAGATCTACTTCCTCAGAAAACCAAAGCTCCTGTTGTAATTAGCCATAATGAGTCATAATGAGTCATGAATGAGAGCTGATTCAGTGGTAGTGAGTTCGGTTTTTGATTGGCAGTTAAGGAGGCCTGGTATCTGCAGAGTGGATTACATGTTGGTGTGGTAATCACAAGGTCTGCAGTTTGAAACACATGACACTCAATGACTTTGGAGGAAAAATGAAATTTTCTGTCCTCATAAGTTTACATCTTCATAAATTCAAAAGGGGAAGATCTCCTCTATCCTAAATGGTTGATATGACTTAGAATTGAATCAATGAGAGTGAATTTCAGGTGCTAGGGTCAGGTAAGTGTTGGACTGCTGCCTTCAAAGTCAGCAGTTCAAACCAAACTGCTAATCATAGAGAGAAAAAGGAGGCTGTCTACTCATATAATTTTTGCAGCTGAATCCTGTAGAGAGTCACTATGGGTCCAAATTTATTTAATGAAAGTTGATTAGATAAGGATGTAAAAATTGATAATACCGGTATTTTCTATGAAAAACAAGCAAAAATTGAACATTTATAATCTTGAGGTGATTGATCATGCTTTAGTTAATGTCTCTACAAGAGACAAGTTAAACAAGTACCTTTTAATCTTTGATGGATACTCTTTATTTCAAGGATATGTTTCAGACCTTCAAAGGAAATACCATGGCTTTTCAATAAGATTAATGTACTCCAATTTATAAATCATACAGTATCTTTTTGTGGAAAGTTGGGAAATTCAGAACACTCTACATAATGTCAAATGTGGTACCTAATAACTAGGTGTGGGCATTTAAATTAATAAATAAATTGAACATTCCATTTTTCTGTTGCACCAACTATGTTTCAAATGCACAACATTCACTCAGGGCTGGGGGCTACAGTACTGGACGGCCCAGATGTACAGCTCCTCTGTCACAGAGAGTTCTCTTGACAGTGTGCTCTTAATGCTCTGTGGACCTCATGTCAGGTGCCTAAGAATAATTTATAATGAAGCTACCTTTAGTATTTTTCCACACAGAGAGCATCAGACTTCCAACCACCTGAAATATGAATATACAATCAGCTAGTGTGTAGTCAAATGAGAGCGTTTGATGAATGAAAGCAGCTTGATGTGCGGATTCAGATACAAGTATTTTCAGTTCCAAAAGGGTACATTGTTTCAAAATGTCAGATATCTGACTGTGCATACTCTATGGCATTAAATTTCTGGGTAATATATTCTTTCTATGAGAATGCATGATAAAAGGGCAGTGGCAGTGATATAACCTGTTGTCAATTTGATACTTAGGAGTGAAGGGGTGGAGTTTTGCCTGTCAATCAGTTCACAGCTTGATTATCTCATTTGGAGGTGCTAAGGAGATAAATAGCGCCCTGGAGACAGAACACATGCTCACTACCCGCCAGACATGTGTGGAATTAATATGACTTTCCCACAACTCTATCTCCTCCAAAATTTTACCAAACATTACAGTTTATTTGCCAACACATAGTGAGCGATCAGATGCTTTCAACCTGTCAGCCTGCTCTCTGGATGACCCTGTTCTGTGCTGTTTTGAACAATAGGTTACTTCTCCCTGAAGGCTTTCAATCATTAGTCTGGACCTGTAGTGGGTCTCACACCCTACGGTTAATGGTCTGTATGAAGAGCCAGAGAACAAGTCAAACCTGTCCAGTGACATCAAAAATTAGGCTGCCATCATGAGTCTGGGGTCCGCTCATCTTGTCACATATGGGATCCCAATATTGCCTCTTCCTATTGCATGTATGTCCTGAGTTTGTCCCCATCATTGCTGTATTACCTATAGTACAATGCTTTCTTGTGACATATGTCCATACCTGTAATTAGGGGACTTGCACATGCCCAAAAGATTAATATGCCTTCTTGGTCAGCAATAAAGAATCTCTTTCTGTCTCTCTCTGTCTCTCTGTCTCTCTCTCTCTCCCCTGCCATTTCTCTCCCCATGCACTCTACTGCTTCTCTCCCTCTCTCTCCATGGGGACCACCAAGTGGGTGAGCATGCTTCCATGAAATGTGTCTGACTCCATTATTTCTCTCTCATATTTTCTATGACTGCTATAATGTTTACTTATTGTTGCTGTACAATTACACCTACTGGACCCGTGATACTGGCGAGACACCTAGAGCTACACGAGTGGCCTGGAGCTGAAGGAGCCCTGTAGAGACCCCTGTCAGTGCTGAGTTGCCTCTACCACCACTGGATCCACAAGACTTTACACCCACTGGCCTGTGATCTTCCTGCATTTGGCGTCATTGCATGTGTTTCATGCAGATGAGTTTGAAGATGAATTTATGCATGGGTATTGGACCTATGGACTAATATCAGACTATGGACTTGATCTGGACTGGGTTGGGATGTATTCTCAATATTCAACTACTCTTGTATATAAACTCTTTCTTATACACATATGAGTGTCTCTATGAATTTGTTTCTGTAGTCTAGCCAGACTAACTCAAGGATTAAGCTAAACAGTGGGGATGGAGTGGGCCACAAAGGGAGCAGACAGTTCAGCTCAGAAAGAGGAATTCTGGGAAGTGAAGAAGAGGCAGAAGCCAGATAGGAGACTTGGGGGTTTAGTCAGAGCAGCAGTTCTTGGAGTGTTATCTGTGGAACCCTTGAAGTCACCGAGATTCTTCCACAAGATCCATGAAGTTAAAAGTGTTTGCATGACATTCATAGAAATTATTGGTCTTTCTCATTGTGTGGATGTTTGCAGAGGAAGATCAGCTGGGACTGAGCAAGACCTCAGCTGTGCCCTCAAACTGCAGTAATCGGTGTGGTCTCCAGCACCGCTCCTTGTGGGCACAACAGAGCCCAGCCAGCTGCAGCAAGAGATGCATCGATGGAGGTCAGGAATATCTTACGGTCATTACATTCTCAAATAGAGAGTTCCCTTAATTCTGCATCTCTTAATTGAGTCTCAGAAATTTGACATAAATATAAGCACTTCTGCATTCTAAAATATGACATGGATCTCAAGGAAAATAATTTACATGGCCTGATCTAGCCTTCTTTAAAAATATATATCCTTTTACTTGAAGGCAGGAATGACAGAGGAGCTATCTTTTCTTTAATATTTGACACTTTCTCAAGAATTAACAAATTGTAGACCCATGAAAGTAAATCTACTAAAAGCATTATTGCCAGTGATGAAATGTAACCTTTAAGGGTGGTTACTTTAACATGTTTCCAGCAGAAATGTGACCGTTTGGGTGGGCTATAGGGAGGGATCTGGGATCAGTGATGACACTAACAATTGTGACTTTTATGTGCTATTTCCTCATGGAGTGTGTCAACATTGGAAGATCTGTGTTCTCCATAGACTAATGCAGCACTTAAGGGAAACCTCATCCATTATTACAAGAGGCATGCGGTGTGCAAGATGGATCTCTGCATTTAATGAGCAGAATATGAAATATTCAACAACAGTTTGCTAACAGCAACGAAGCTTTAAGAAATGTCCTCTTCTGTAGCAGCAGTGACATATGAAGGATGGACATTCACAGTCACAGAGAGAAACTATTTAAAGACCCCCTTCCCCAACATTGTATCTGTGTGATGCTGATGCTCTTGTGGGCACCACACACAGGATAACAGATTGGATGCAGAAGCTGATATGAAAATCCACAAGTCTTCTACTAATTCAGAAAGGAGAACTATCAAGTGGTTCCCTCTTTTCACTTCTTTTATTTTCAAATATAATGTTTTTTCCAGAAACATATTATTGTTACTGTTTAATGGGTCATGAATATATGTGCTTACTCTGGGTAGACAGGACCCACAGAAGTAAAGTCTCCATGGGTTCTTTGTGATGTGTCACAGTGACTAGAAGCTCTAAGGCGTTCCGTGGCACAATAATTAAGCTCTTGTCAGCGAATCCAAGCTGCTTGGAGGGAGAAGAGACTGGCTATCTGCTTCTTGAACTATTAAAATCTAGGGTGGAAAAAAAAAGCCGTGGGCAGTTTCCATCCTTTAGGCTAGCTTTGAATCCACCCCAGGATCTAGACCACAGACATTCTGAGCGCCAAAGCCTCTGTCTGCAGCAGGCCCAGTGTAGAAAGAAGGTTCCCAGCAGGAGAAGACCCCTGTCAGGTCCCAGGGCTCCCACTTGGCTCTCAGACAGGGTGGGAGTATCAGGGAGCGGGAATTCCCCTTCTCTGGAGTGCATTTCTTCAGCACAACGTGTGTCACCTATTTCTTCCTGGATATCGCTGGCACAGGAGCTACTTTGACCCTTAGTGAGTCGCCATTCATGGAGAAGCCAATGACTGTCAAGGCGGTTCCCGGTAGTAAGATCTCAGGTCTCCAGGAAGCAGATTCTCAAGGGGACCCAGGTCTCCCGGGGTCATGGCGCCCTGGATCCTCCTCCTGCTGCTCCCTGGCATCCTGCTTTTGACCCAGACCCGGGCGGGTGAGTGCGGGGTCGAAAATCGGGGGCGCAGGACCCTCGGGGGTGGAGGGGTCTCAGCCGCTCCCCGCTCCCCCCTCCCTCCCCCAGGTTCCCACTCGCTGAGATATATCGACACCTCCGTGTCCCGGCCCGGCGGGGAGTCCCGCTTCATCGAAGTGGGCTACGTGGACGACACGCAGTTCGTGCGCTTCGACAGCGACGCCCCGGACCCGAGGCTGGAGCCGCGGGCGCCCTGGATGGAGCGGGAGGGGCCCGAGTACTGGGAGCGCGAGACGCAGAACTGCAGGAGCCACGCGCAGACCGACCGAGATAGCCTGAGGACCCTGCGCGGCTACTACAACCAGAGCGAGGCCGGTGAGGGACCCCGGCCGGGGCGCAGGGCACGAACGCCGGTCCCACGCGCGGTCACCCTCTCTCACATACCCACCCCCTACCAGGTCTCCAGGCCCAACTTCACCCCTAGTCCCCGGGAAAGCCCTGGCCTTCTCCCTTCTGGGGATCCGCCAGGTTTCGTTTTCCTTTTTCTGACCTGCTCTGAGCGCCCACTGCGGGCGGGTCAGGGTCTCACACCATCCAGAGGATGTTCGGCTGTGACCTGGACCCTGAGGGGCGCCTGCTCCGCGGGTACCTACAGTTCGCTTATGACGGCGCCGACTACTTAGCCCTGAACGAGGACCTGCGCTCCTGGACCGCGGCGGACACGGCCGCTCAGATCACCCAGCGCAAGTGGGAGGAGACCGGATACGTGGAGAAACTGAGGGCCTACATGGAGGGCACGTGTGTGGACTCTCTACTCAGCTACCTGGAGCAGGGGAAGGAGACCCTGCAGCGCGCAGGTAACAGAGGAGCCTGGACACCTCCCAACCCCTTTGACCCAGGTCTGTGTGTCTGCCCGCTGTGCTCTCATGAGGGGAGGGAAATTGGACAGACACAAGCAAACCCCTGCCTGCTTGTGGAGAGGGAGGGGTTCCCCTGCACCCCAGGTCCTGGAGGACAGTGACTTGCCCAGAGCAGCCCTCCTTTCCCTGAGACAGTGAGGGACCTGGTCTCCCTGGGAGAGGAGGGGACATGATTCTTGACTGATCAACACTTCCCTTTAATCCTGGAATCGACTTTGGAATCCATGGGGGACTTTCTCTCTCATATCTTGTTCTCTGTCACACACCCAATGGGTTTACACATCTGATTCTGTTTATTTCAGTTTCTGAGCCTCCACCCAAATCCAAGCTAGAGGTCCCTGTTTACTCCGTCAGGCAGCTGTAGCCTATTCTTGTGGGATGCCTCAGCCTGACTCTAGAACTTTCCACGACATAGGAGGTTATGGAGCATCTGGGTGTTTCCCTTCCTCTCCCACACCAACTACCCAGTCCATCCTCAGGATACTCGCAGGAGCCCTGCTCAGTGACCCCTAGGAAGTCAGGCAGAATTCCTCAGCTCTGACCCTTCCTCCCCAGAGCCTCCGAAGACCCAGGTGACCCAGCACCACGAACCCCATCTCCCTGAGGGAGAGGTCACACTGAGGTGCTGGGCGCGGGGCTTCTACCCAGCGGAAATCGCCCTGACCTGGCAGCGGGATGGCGAGGACCAGACCCAGGACACGGAGCTGGTGGAGACCAGGCCTGCAGGGGACGGGACCTTCCAGAAGTGGGCGGCTGTGGTGGTGCCCTCTGGGGAGGAACAGAGATACACGTGCCGAGTGCAGCATGAGGGGCTGCCTGAGCCCCTCACCCTGAGTTGGGGTGAGGAGGGGTTTCAGGGTGGGGCCTCCTCTCAGGGAAAGCAGGGGCCCCTCTGAGCGCGAACACAGACCCGGTTCTTCACCATCCATTCTCTTTCAGAACCCCCTTCCCAGCACACCAGCCTCATCATGGGAAAAGCTGTTGGCCTGCTTGTCCTCATAGCTTCAGTTGGTGGACTTGTTTTCTGGTAGACGAAGTGCTCAAGTAGACATGTGTGTTGTGTATCCCGTTTTCTTGTCTCACTGGAGTAGTTTCACATCCCAGATAGGGGGTGGGCTGTCATTTGCCTCATTAAAGGAAGCACCATCCATTTGTGCTGCCCCCATGCAGTACCCTGTGTGCTAACAATGACTCTCCTGTGAGTGCATGCACATCTCCATGTGTGCGCGTGAAAAGGAAGCACCTTTATGGTCCCAGTGATAGACCCTGACTCTCAGTAGTCCCCGATCCCTAGGGAAGGTTCCTGCTATGGACAGTCTTCCAGCAAGGTGGCTCTCCAATGTCTGCACATTCATCCCTCTCTTGCCTGGCCCCACAGTTCAGGGAACCTAAATGGTGCCCAGCACTAACCAGCTCTTGCAGGACATCAGGATCCCTTCACCTCTCCAGTCCCTCAAGGAATGCTTTCTTCCTACAGGTGGAAAAGGAGGGAACTACTCTCCAGCTGCAGGTGAGTATGGGGGGTGGGGGCCTGAGATCAGACCCTTGGGGGAGTGCAGATGGAGCCCAGGGATGAGCCCCCTCTCTCATAATGCTTGTTCTCCGGGTCTCATCTTCTATGTGCGCTGACCTCAGCCTGTGTCTGTCTTCTCCAGGCAGTGACAGTAGCCAGCGCTCTGATGAGTTTCTCATAGCTTCCAAAGGTGAGAGCCTGCAACCCTGACACAGAACAGTGGTGAGGCAGAGAGAACAAGATTATGTTACAGAATTTCATGGACGAGACATTCTGAGAGTGCAGTGGACTCCAAAGTGACTCATCTGAATTTGCCCGTGATTCACTTTCTCTGCAGCCTGAACCCTTCTTGTGTGTGGCAGAGTGACATAAGAGTTGTTCACAGCCTGCTTTGTGATTGAAGATGTGGCAGGACAAACCCACCCCACCAGGAACCCCACTCCTCACACATCTGTGTTCCTGCCCTCCCCTGTCTGCTGGAGCATCTCCCTCACTGTCAACTGCTTAGTCTCATTTCTCTATTAAAAAGTAAGACCTGATCATGAAATTTATTATTGAGCTATACAATGAGATGGGGTGATGGGTTAATGAAACTGAGGAAATGTTGAAATTTTTTAATATAGATTTTATTGGGGGCACCTACACTTACTACATCATTTAATATATTTAATATATCCTTTGTATTAACCATATTTGTATACATGTTGCCATGTTCATCTACATTATCTACTTGAACCCCTCCAGCATAAACTCCTCTTCCCCTCTTTGCTCTAGTTCTTTATTTTTTTAATTCCCATTTCCCATATTTCCCCTTCCCCTTTTCCTCCCCCATAAACTTATAATAGCTTACAAGTTGTTATTACCTTTTCATATCTTACACTGTATAATGTGTCACTTCACTCACCTTCTCCCCCTCGCCCCCCTCACAGAAGGTCTGACCACAAAAAAGTGAGTGAAGGGAGACAGCAGTCAGTGTAAGACATGAAAATACATATAATTTATAAATTGTCAAGGGTCATGAGGGAGCGTGAAAAATGAGCTGATACCAAAGGCTCAAGTAGAAATAAAATGTTTTGAAAATGATGATGACAACATAATGTACAAAGGTGCTTGACACAATGGATGGAGGGAATGTGTTAAGAGCTGTAAAAGCCCCCAATAAAATGATTTTATAGTTAAAAGTGTGGGGATGATAATTAGGAATAAGTAAAATAATTCATTGGACTTAAGAAAAAAAAGCCAAATAATTAAAAAGCAACAACAACAACAATAATAATAATACACATCTACTATTGTGGCAGTCACCAAATCTGGTGTTAATTTGAGAATTAATTAAGAGTGTAGGGCTGAGCCCCAGTGGCATAAGTGGTTGAGTGCGGAACTGCGGCCCACGGGCTTCGTGGTTGAAATCCAGCGGCGGCTCTCAGGAGCAGCACTGGGTAGCGCCCACGACCACCAGAGGCAGTGATGCCCACAAAACAAACAAACAAGAGCGTAGGAGTGGAGTCTAGGCTGTCAATCTGGAGATAGCCAATGAGACCTCTGTGTGGGCATGGATTTCTCCTGAGAATTCTGGAAAATCTGGTAATTCCTCCTTGGAAGCAGGAGACACACTCTCTCTCTTAACTCACTCCTTTGTAAACCCTTTACTGACAAGACCCAAAGCTGACTCCCTGTGAGACATCCTGGAGGAGAAACCGCATGGACCCTCCCTGATGGAACCAGATCTCTGAAGCCAGAAAAGCCATGTGGGATTCCGGCCAGTGTTGAGATGCTTGAGAAGCCACAGAGAGGCCCCTGCTAGTGCTGAGATGCACCCACTACTCTGTGCTCTCCTGCTTTCAGCGTCAGTGCATGTGTTTCATGAGTCTGGGGAGGACTTTATAGATTGCTGTCAGATATATGGCCTAATAGCAGACTTATGACCTCGGACTGAACTGGGTTGGGATGTTTTCTTAATGTACAGTTGTTCTTATATATAAACCTCTTTATTTTCCTCTTTCACACTTTTTTTGTTATTAAAAATCATTTTATTAGGGGCTCGTACATCGTTTTTCCAATACATAAATAAACATACTGTGCCAAGCACCTTCGCGTGTCTGCTGCCATCATCATTCTCCAAACATCTGCCTTTTCCCTTGAGCCCATGGTATCGGCTTTTCCAACCCCTCCCCTTTTCTCCTGCTCTCCCTCTCCCATCAACGTTCAGTACTTTATAAATTATTATGGTTCTGTCATATCTTGCACTGCCCGACACCTCCCTCAACCCACTCCTCTGATGCCTGCCCTCCAGACAGGTGGTCATATGTAGATTCTTGCAGTTGGTTCCACCTCTCTACCCCACCTTCTGTCCACCCTTCCAGTATCTCCAATCTAACCAGCGGCCTGATTTCTTAATTTCCCCATATCTCCAGCTCACCTCTCCACCAGTGTACCTTCTCCAGTCCATCTGGATTTGTAAGGTAGAGTTGGGACCATGATGGTTGGCGGGGAGGAAGACCTTAGGAACTAGAGGAAGCTTGTATGCATCATCACTGCCCGGCTTCACCTTGACTAGTCTGTCTCCTCCCCATGACTCCCCTGTAAAAGGGTGACCAATTACCCACCAGTGGGCCTTAGGTCCCTACCCTGCTCCTCCCCTCACTCGTAACGAAGTGATATCTGTTCTTTGATGCTCGATAACTGCTCCCTTTGGTCCCTCTTGATCACACTTGCTAGTGTGCTTCTTCCATGTGGACTTTGCTGTCTCCGTGCTAAATGGTGACTCGGTTATCTTCAAGTCTTTGAGACTCTAGCCATTCAATCACTTGGTAGCTGGGCACCATCTTTTCTTCTACTTTGTTTGCCTCTGTATCCATTTGTCTTCAGCGATATCGGGAGTGAATTGGTCCATTGATTTTGATTTTTGTTCTTTGATGCCTGATGCCTGATTGTTTCAGCACCTCATGCTCACACAGGCAAGTGAGCTTCTTCTATGGTGGGCCTCGTTGCTCCTGAGCTAGATGGCTGCTTGTTTATGCTCAAGCCCTCAAGACCCCAGATGCTATATCTTTTGATAGCTGGGCACCATCAGCTTTCTTCATCACTCTTGCTCATGCTCCCATATATCCTCAGTGGGCATCTTGGGGATGTGTGCACACAGTGATATGTGTGTGTCCCCCCACCCCTGGTTGATGTCTATTGCCTGGAACTTTGTGACCATGCTGACTGTTGTGCTTCTTCTGTGTGAGTGTAGTCTCTTCTCAAGTAGATGGTCTATTGTTTATCTTCAGGCTTTTAAGACCCCAGATGATATATCCTTTGATGGCTGGGCACCATCAGCTTTCTTCACATTTGCTTATGCACCCATTTTACTTCAGTGATCATGTTGGGCCAGTGAGCACTGAGGAATACCAGATTCATAGAACAAAGTGTTCTTGCATTGAGGGAGCACCAGGGTGAGGGCCCAAGGTCCACTTGCTGCCCTAATATTTGGCCTATAGATATGTTCTTAAATTTATTCCTACCTTATAACAGATAGTTGTATCTATGTATGGACATACCTATGGTAGACTTCAGCAAGTGCCCTTTGCCTTCTAGCTCTTTCTTATATTTCCTTCCACCTCCCTCCTGGCCCACCATCTTGTTCCACCTTCATTGGCATTTCAGTGTTTCCTCATAGATTCATTGTTCTTGCTCAATCCCGACCAGGTCTCCTACACCCTCCTTATCATTGATTCCAGACCACTTGTGCTCCCCCTTCCCTGTCCATGTATAAACCTCTTTCCTATACACATGTGCATATTTATGAATTATAGCTCTGCAGGTCAGAAGTTTAACCTGGGCCCCCAGAGCTGTGCTCCACATGGGCACTTGGGGGGAACATGAGATTTAAGGACTCTTCCATAGTGCAGAGCCTGACTGCATGCCTTGCAGAGCCTGACTGCATGCCTTGCTTCTAGGTCCTTCTTCCATCCTCAAAGCCAGTAGCTTAGAATCTCCTTTTAACACTTGAGTCTGTGCTTCCATCTTTCAGTTTCACCTCCCTGCCTCTCTGCTATAAAGATCCTTGAGAACATATCCTTAGGGAACCTAAACAAAGTGAGATAGTGACCCAATCCAAATCCTAAGAAAGCCCCACATCTTTAAAAGTTGATTCGACATACAATGTAACATTTACACAAGTTCCAAAGATTAGAATATAGTCAGGGTTGGTGGCTATTTAATGCTACCCCAGAGATAAAGTAAAAAACTGTCTTTGTTGACAATGGCCCAAGCAATGATGAAGGTGATCAGAGTGTGGTGTGTGGACAGAGAGAAGTCAACCATTTGAACTCAGGGCCATGATGGAACTCATGTAGAATCTGGCTGTTGAGGAGAGATTTGAAGGCCAGGAAGGGATTCACCGTGAGGACACCAGGAAATGCTGTGGGCAGGACAAGGCCAGCAGGACGGGGCAGAGTATGTTCTGGAAGCAGCCAGGAGCCCAGTGTGGCTGCAGCACAGTCATTGGGATGAGGACAGAGGTGTGGTCAGACCACGTGGGGACTGAGGACACTGGCAGGGTGTTGACTTTCCCTCTGGTGAGAGGGAGATGGGGTCTCACACAGTGTGAGGAGGAGAAGAGTGGGGGGAGGAGGATCAAGGACGTCTGTCTCTGCAGGGTGTCTGTGAGTAGAAGTGAGAGGTGAGGGGCAAGCAGGTGGTTGAAAGCACAGGATACAGAATGTTTCCTTAATCACATGCCAGCAATAAAAATTGTAGGAAGTGACAGGGCTCTGGATTTATTTTGAAGATGGTCTCCTGATGGGTCACATCTGAGGTCCATGAAGACACAATGAGGTCAATGAGGACCCAACACTCTCTGGCTGCTGAGCAGCATCAGTGAGGTGGGAAGGCCTGGAAGGAGCATGCTGAGGAGACATGTCACCGGCCCGAAATGCAGGCAGTGCAGAGGGTGAGACGTCCATCGGATATGCCAGTGCAGTGATCAGGGTGTGAGTGGATGCAGCAGTCTCAATGTTATTAAACAAGCTAGTTAGAGAAATGGAAGTGAGAAATGACATGGTATGAATATTTAAAGTCTTGAGAATAGAGGGGAATAGATGGTCATGTCCTCAAAAGGAATGAATAGCTATAGGAAACAACGGAAACATAATGACCAGGACACTCCAGTGCTGAATGCCATGATCAGACCGCACATCTGAGCCAGACTGCAGAGCTCTAGCAATGCATTCAGCTCCTCCTCCACCCAGGAAGCCTCCAACTTCTTGTAAAAAGGACCTGCAGAAAATCTCTTTAAAGTCTGGGGGAAAGGATGAGCTTTTGTGTTTATCACAAGGTTGGTGCTGGGTTGCGGGTCTTCAGATCACAAGAGCGTAGACCAGGGATGCCCACATCACTGTGCATCAGCCTCACCGGAGGGTGTTCTAAGTGAGTTAAGTCTGGGCTCTGGTCCTAGTAACTAGAGCTCTGAGGGGAGGGGGAGGCTGCTGTAACAAGTCCCACAGACACTGCTGATGCTCAGCCAGTGTCTCTCCTGAGAGCAGTGGTGAGAGGGGCCCCAGAGCTGAGAGGTCTCTGAAACCACACTCAGTGTGCTTCCCTGGAAAAGATGAGCATGAGTCTGAGTGCGGATGTGATGTTGAAAGACACCAGCCACTTCTCTCCAGGACAGTGCAGCTAAGTAAGGGCGTGGAGCATGGCTCTGAGCTTAACAGAGACAGCCTGAGTACTCGTTCTCTGAGCCATCCCCACACAGAGTCCTTTTCACCTCAGGTGGATACAGTGGGGTCCAACACTTTGTGAGGAAACAGAAAATGGTTCACATATATGTGGGACATTGGGGCTCATTTCATTCTGGGACAAGCCACAGCACGGGACTTGAAGCTACACAGACAGGAACAGATTCTCCTCTCCAAAAGTGACTGGGATTGTTAAGACGCACTGGTGGTACAATCATGGAACAGCTCGTGTCTCTCTCAAACTGCTCCCTGGGAGAGGAGACTGGAGAGCTGCTCCCTGAGGGATTTCCACCAAGGACAGAAGCGCTGTGGGCAGTTGTCCATCCTAGGAGGGATCTTTAATCCACCTCAGCACAGACAACAGAGATCTTGAAACTCAAAGAACCTCTGCAGGCCGCCCAAGCATCAAGGAGACAGGGCACAAAGAAGGCTCCTCGCAGGAGGAGAGGGGCCAGGCCAGAGTCCCAGCTCCTGGGCTTGGCTCAGGGACCTTATGCCTGGTCAGAGGCAGGGCAGTCAAGCAATGGGGAATACTGATTCCCTGGTTTCACTTCTGACATTCGGTCGGCTCCTTCTGCCCAGATACTCCTGACACCTCCTCTTTCTCACTCCTATTGGGCCCATGATTCCCGGAGAAGCCAATTAATGTCAAGGCAAATCCAGGTTAAAAGATTGGATCGGGCCATGAAAACTTGGAATCTTCCTACAAGTGGTTTCCAATTCAAGTCCCTGTGGACATTCCTCCTGTGGCTCTCCAGGATCCGGATCCTGACCCACACCTGGAGCCTAAGTCTGGGTCTGGAAGGAGGAGCCAGCATTCTGTTGAAGATTCAGAACCCTCCACTGCTTGGGTGGGTATGTTAGCTGACCCCTTTCTTTCCCCCAAGTCTCTGAGATGCTTCCACATCACAAGCCCCAGCCAGGCCGCAGGGAGCTGTGTGAAAGACACACAATATGCACACCGTGAAAGTGACATGGGGACACCGAAGAAGGAGCGTGGGTGCCTTCAGGGGAGCAGGAGCGCGGCTTCTGGAAAGGACAGAAAACTCACCGGGAACCTGCAGCTGCTGCAACCGGAGTGAGGCCAGTAGGGACCCTGGGACAGGGCATAAGGCACGAACCCCAGAAATATGGATGGCTGAACCCCATCTCTGGGCTGAATGTCACCAGAGTCCCTGGGACCCGAGTGACTCTAGGTCCTTCAGGGGCCCCAGGATTCAGACTCAAAAGGGGCAAGGAGAGGTCCCTGTCGGTGAGGGTGTCATAAGGGGCACGATCAAGAATTAATGCTTTTTGACATTTTCAAATGCTCTGTTTATTCACTGCAAACACATCAAGCAATCTAATCATTTTAAAATTAACTCAGACTACTAAGTATAGGCAAAATCAGGGCAAATATCAGAGTATGAGGACAGTACACTGCACACCTCATGATTTCAACATCACAGTCCCAATAAGCGTTGCCTTTAAAGGTGTATTCACCCCAAGGAGAGATGGAGAGAGCAGTTGTTGATGTCTCCTTGATGCCCAGCTCTCTGAATACTCAGTGTCTCTACCCCAGTTTAAGTAGGCATTTTGGTTGCTTCCTTAGAGTCCTTATCAGGGTCTTCCAGGCTTTCTGGGGTGATTCTTCTGACCATCTTTATTTTAAGGATTTGTCTCAGAACCTCAAAGGAAATACCATGGCTTTTCAATAAGGTTAATATACTCCAATTTAGAAGTCATACAGTATCTTTTTGTGGAAAGTTGGGAAATTTAGAGCACTCTACGTAATGTTAAATATGATATCTAATAACTAGGTATGGCCATTTAAATTAATAAATAATTTGAACATTCCATTTTTCTGTTGAGCCAACCATATTTCAAATGCTCAACATTCACTCAGGGCTGGGGGCTACTGTGCTGGATGGCCCAGATGTACAGTTCCTCTGTCACAGAGAGTTCTCTTGACAGTGTGCTCCTAATGGTCTATGAACTTCATAGACCTAAGAACAGTTTATAACGAAGCTACCTTTAGTATTTTTCCACGCAAAGAGCACCAGACTTCCAACCACCTGAAATATGAATATACAATCAGCTAGTGTGTAGTCAATGAAAGCGTTTGATGAATGAAAACAGCTTGATGTGCGGATTCAGGTACAAATATCTTCTGTTCCAAAAAGATACATTGTTTCCCAAATGTCAGGTGTCTGACTGTGCATACTCTCAGGAATTAAATTTCTGGGTAATATATTCTTTCTAGGAGAATGCATGATAAAAGGATGGTGGCAATGATATAACCTGTTGTCAATTTAAGACTTAGGAGTGAAGGGGTGGAGTTTTGTCTGTCAATCAGTTCACAGCTTGACGATCTTATTTGGAGGTGCTAGGGAGATAAATCATGCCCTGGAGACAGAACACATGCTCACTACCCGCCAGACATGTGTGGAATTAATATGACTTTCCCACAACTCTATCTCCTCCAAAGTTTTACCAAACATTACAGCTTATTTGCCAACACACAGTGAGAGATCACATGCTTTCAGTCTGTCAGCATGCTGTCTGGATGGGCCCACTCCCTGCTGTTATGAACAGTATATTACTTCTCCCTGAAGGCTTTCAATCATTATTCTGGTCCTATAGTGGGTCTCACACCCTACGGTTAATGGTCTGTATAAAGAACCAGAGAATAAGTCAAACCTGTTCAGTGACATCCAAAATTAGGCTACCATCATGAGTCTGAGGTCCGCTCATCTTGTCACATATAGGATCCCAATATTGCTCCTTCCTATTGCATGTATGTCCTTAGTTTGTCCCCATCATTGCTGTATTAACTATAGTACAATGCTTTCTTGTGACATATGTCCATACCTGTAATTAGGGGACTTGTACATGCCCAAAAGATTAATATGCCTTCTTGGTCAGCAATAAAGAATCTCTCTCTCTCTCTGTCTTCCTCTCTCTCTCTCTCCTGTCTTTTCTCGCCCTCTACTGCTTCCCTCCCTCTCTCTCTCCCCATGGGGACCACCAAGTGGGTGAGCATGCTTCCATGAAATGTGTCTGACTCCATTATTTCTCTCTCATATTTTCTATGACTGCTATAATGTTTACTTATTGTTGCTGTACAATTACACCTACTGGACCCGTGATACTGGCGAGACACCTAGAGCTACACGAGTGGCCTGGAGCTGAAGGAGCCCTGTGGAGACCCCTGTCAGTGCTGAATTGCCTCTACCACCACTGGATCCACAAGACTTTACACCCACTGGCCTGTGATCTTCCTGCATTTGGCGTCATTGCATGTGTTTCATGCAGATGAGTTTGAAGATGAATTTATGCATGGGTATTGGACCTATGGACTAATATCAGACTATGGACTTGATCTGGACTGGGTTGGGATGTATTCTCAATATTCAACTACTCTTGTATATAAACTCTTTCTTATACACATATGAGTGTCTCTATGAATTTGTTTCTATAGTCTATCCAGACTAACTCAAGGACTAAGCTAAACAGTGGGGATGGAGTGGGCCACAAAGGGAGCAGACAGTTCAGCTCAAGGAGAGGAATTCTGGGAAGTGAAGAAGAGGCAGAAGCCAGATAGGAGACTTGGGGGTTTAGTCAGAACAGCAGTTCTCAGAGTGTCATCTGTGGAACTCTGGGAGTCCCGAGATTCTTCCGCAAGATCCATGAAGTCAAAGATGTTAGCATGACATTCATAGAAATTATTGGTCTTTCCCACTGGGTGGATGTTTGCAGAAGAAAATCAGCTGGGACTGAGCAAGACCTCAGGTGTGCCCTCAAACTGCAGTATTTGGTGTGTTCTGCAGCACCGCTCCTTGTGGGCACAACAGAGCCCAGCCAGCTGCCGCGACAGATGCACCGATGGAAGCCAGGAATATCTTACGGTCATTACATTCTCAAATAGAGAGTTCCCTTAGTTCTACATCTCTTAATTGCGTCTCAGAAATGTAACATAAATATAAGCACTTCTGCATTCTAAAATATGACATCGATCTCAAGGAAAATAATTTGCATGACCTGATCAAGCCTTCTTTCAATAAATATATATGTATATATATATATATATATATATATATACTTTTTACTTGAAGGAAGGAATGACAGAGGAGCTATCTTATCTTGAACATTTGATATTTTCTTGTTTTTTTTGGGGGGAGGGACATCACTGCCCTCTGTTGGTTGGAGTAGGAGGCCCAGCATTGCTCCTGGAGAGCTGCTGCTGGATTTCAAACTCCAATTCAGTGGGCTGCAGTCCCACACAAAACTACTATGCCACTGGGGCTCAGCCTGACACTTTCTCAAGAATTAAAAAATTGTAGGCCAGGGGAAGGAAATCTACTAAAAGCTTTATTGCCAGTGATGAAATGTAACCTTTAAGAGTAGAAAACTTGTATCCAGTAGAAGTAGAAGAGTTTTTCAAAATGAAACTCTTTTTCCTGGGGGTGGGCTATAGGGAGGGCCTGGGGATCAGTGATAACACTAACAATTGTGATTTTTATGTGATATTTCCTCACGGAATGTGCCAACATTGGAAGATCTGTATTCTCCATAGACTAATGCAGCACTTCAGAGAAACCTCATCCACTACTACAAGAGGCATACGGTGTGCAAGATGGATCTATGAGTTTAATGATCAGAATATGAAATGTTCCACACGAGTTTTCCAATTGGAACTAACCTTTAATAAACCGCCTCATCTGTAGGAGCAGTGACATAGGAAGGACGGGCATTCACAATCACTGGGAGGAACTATTTAAAGACTCCCTCCGCCAACATTACATCTGTGTGATGCTGATGCTCTTGTGGGCACCACACGCAAGATTACATATTGGATGTAGAAGCGGACATGAAATCCAGAAGTCTCCTACTGACCCAGAAAAGAGACCTATCAAGAGTTTCCCTCTTTTCACTTGTTTTTTGCTGAAACACACTGATTTTTCCTGAAACATATTATTGTTACTGTTTAATGGGTCATGAATAGTAGTTCACTCGTTTTATAATGTTATTTCCATTTCCCATATTCTTACTCTGGGTAGACAGAACCCACAGAAGTAAAGTCTCTGTGGGTTCTTTGTCATTTGTGACAGTGACAAGAAGCTCTAAGGCGCTCTGTGGCATAATAATTAAGCTCCTGTCAGCTAATCCAAGATGCTCGGCGGGAGAAGAGAATGATGATTTGCTTCTTGAAGTATTAAAACTATGATGAAGGTGATCAGAGTGTGGTGTGTGGACAAAATGCAGTCAACCATTTGAAAACAGGTGGCAGGATGGGACCCATGGAGAAGCTGGCTGTTGGGAGATTTGAAAGGCCTGAAGGGATTAGCCATGAGGACAGCAGGAGAAGCTGCAGGCAGGGCACTGTCCAGGGCAATGCCTGCAGGGCAGGGCAGAGTCTG
>PVJH01026425.1:0-30002 GCA_004026705.1 Nesogale talazaci
TTATAAATCATACTCACAAGCTGTCTCTCTTTTCCCATGTGTGCCTGTGCCTGTTTTTGTCTAGAAAATCATACTTCATGCTAGGAGTGATTAGACTAATAGTTGACCCCAAGCATTAAAATGACACAAGGAAACTCCTCTTTCCAAACAGGTGCAGACCCGAGGCACAAGAGCGAAGGCTGCAACACATAATTTCGGGGGACACAAGACATTTTAGGATGATATACTGGGCACCCTATATCTTATCTGATAACTTTGAGAAGAATTCAATAAGCTCAAACTCAATTCATTTTTCCCCTTTGTTTTTTTAAATGACAGGTTAAAGAGAAGTGGAACATAAAAACTTTTCTAGCAAGTCTAAGCCAAAAGAATGTTTCATTTATAATTTTTAGTGAAAGCTCTGACAATATAAGCTCTACTTTCATATTTACTTTGTTATTGTGCGTTCATCAAAATAAAATCAAGCCTCGCAGTTTGCTATGGCTCGCACAATGATTTATCAATTATTGCCCTCTTCCCTTCACCCCATGAAAGGAAACCCCCAATGAAGTACTTTGGGCGAACCTAATCAGACGAAAAGTGATCAACTCTGTAACTACATGCCAGGTGTAAGCTACTAGGGCCACAAATCTTAAACATAAAAATAAAAAATCAGGGGCCATGAGGTCAATTTCAATGCATGGCGGCCTCAGGTGTGTCAGAATCAACTTGTGCCCCATAGGATTTGCAATGGAAAAGTCGATCACCAGGTCTTTCTCCCAAGGCACCTCTGCGTAGGCTTGAACTTCCAGCCTTTGGGTTCGAAGTAAGCATGTTAATCATATTGCCCCGCCTAGGGACTCCTGCAAATCATTAGCATCTCCTTAAAGAGTCTGTGACACATTGCATTTTGCAAATCAGCTGCAAAAGGTCTCTCTCTCTTTTTAAGTTTTTTTTTTTTGTTTTTTAATATGCTACTCTGAGGATCAAGGTGCATACAAAATCTGGACAAACACAGAAGCAAGAAACCTTGATGCCTTTAAATTTTGGTGTTGGTGAAGAATAGTGAATAAATACCCCATAGCCTGGCCGAAGCATGAGCAAATCAATCTTGGAAGAAGCATAGTTAGAATGGTCCTTGGATACAAGGATGCTAAGACTTCATCTCTCATACTTTGTACATGCCATCAACAAGGACCAGCCCTGGAGAAGGATCTCATACCTGGTAGAGGGCCAAGGAAAAAGAGCAAGACCCTCCACAAGATGGACTGACACTGGGGCTGCAGCAGCAATGAACATGAGGCAGGCCCAGGACTGGGGAGCCTTCCGTCCCATTGTACTGACTAATGGCACGTAACAACATCATAAGCTCATATAAGTCCCTGGGTGGCACAAACAGCTCAGTATTTGACTACTAGACCCCAGGTTGGTAGCTTGAACCTACTCAGAGGTGCAAGAGATAGGGTTGGTGAGCTGTTTTAGAAGGAGCACAGCTTGGAAAACCGTGTTACGCACGCCTGTGGTGCCGTCAGTCAGTGTCTACTGGAAGGCAACCGTTATCCTAGGCTGATAAAACATAGTGCCAGCAATCACTTACTTACACCCCAAAACAGAATTTAACACCAACATTCAAAATGTGGCCGGAAATAAAAGACGCTGTCAAAACAATGTCCTCTAGAACCCAGGTCTGGGTCGGTCAGAAATTATTTCATATTATTATTGCTGCATTAATGGCCCTATGTGCCAGGCACTGTGCCAGGCCTGGTCTTCTTCCTATTTTCCCCAAATTGGTAAGCCCGCATTAGTATACCCCCAATAAATGTTGTAACAGGGGATGTACAATTTTTAAAGGAAACTTCCTCCCTCCTGGCCTAAAAGCCAGTTAGAAAATCACATGGAAAACATGCAAACACCAAAAACATGTCCAAGTTTTCAACAATTTTTCAGAGCAGTTTCTTTCTGTGGTGGAATTTTGGTTTTGTAAAAATTGAACGAAAGAAGAGTTCTGGGACTTCTCAATTCTCAGGCTGGGGGTCGCCCAGACCACCATGAGACTGGTGCATCTTCAGCCATCAGAGCGCAGACAGTCAGGCAGTTAGGAAAAACCAGGACGCCGATTGGTGACTGTTAGAAAGTGGACCGGGGAGGTAGTCTGCTGGGGTGAGGGCAGGGGCAGGGGCAAAAAGTCTTTTAGGTCAGAGAAACATTGTTAACCCCACGGTACTCAGCCAGTGAGGAACAGGGGGAGGGGAACGAAATGCTTGAGGAAGGGCTAGTTGGCACTTGCCTGACCCCCACCTCCCCCACCCCACTTTTGCCCTATTTGTCTAGGGACTTGGGTGCCAGATTTTGCAAAATCAATCAATAAAGGCCTCTCTCTTGCTAAGGTAAGAACAGATTAGATTTTTGGGAGCGTTTGTTGGTTAAAATGCTGTGATCGCACACTGGCAAACTCCTATGGGATAAAGCAGTCTCTGCTCCAGGTCTCGGTCAAGGGTTTCCAGCGGTTCTCACCTGTCCTCACGCCACCCCCTTTTAATCCAGTTCCTCCTGTGGTGGTGACCCCAAACCAGAGCATTGTCTTCGTTGGACTTTTGCTAGTGTTACGCATCGGGGAGCCCTGTGAGAGGGTCGCTTGGCCCCCAATGGGCTCCTGACTCATGGCATGAGTACCGCTGCTTTATTTATACTGATGAGTTTGGAAATGCCAGACCAGGGGTTTAGACTGCTCTGCCAGCTCCCAAGAAGAACCGATACGGTGTTGTGGGTTTTGCCATCTCTTACACCACTAACGGCTTCTGTTTAGTGTGTGGGATCTCTGGCTCTCCCTACGCCTTGAGTCTGGACAAATCCAAAAGCAGACACGCCGTTCTGCCAAGGGTTGGGAGTCAGTCCGAGCACAACACGATCACTTGTGTTTCTAAAGCTAGAATCAGGTTCCAGTAAAGACTACTCACACAAATGACACATTTGCATTTAAAACCACAAACAAGTCAAAAGCACCCCGGGTTCACTTACAGATAGAAAGGGTGACTAAATAAAGTTCGGATGGCCAAGAAAGGAGGAGAAATGGAAACCGGAAATACAGGGAGGAAGTAGGGTAGGTGGTGCTATGTTCAGCGATGATGGCAAGGAATGGGATGAAAAAAATACATATGTACAAATGCATAAAGTAAAGTTCATGGTCTTCCCCCTTATTTAATAATAACCTTCCCTCAAGTGAAACTCAAAGTTGAAAAATATAGAATAGTTCCACAAATGATTCAGATACACCACCATGGGTAACACCACAGGCCTCAAATAGCGCGAGGCGGTGCTCCACAGAACCATGCTCACCAGTCCTAGATTAATTGTGGAACATCAAGGTTTAAGTTCTACTTCACAGATTTAAGTACTTATAGTTTACTCAGCTCTTCTCAAAGCCACCTGCTGAAGCCATACCCACCCCCCTCCTAGGACAGAGATACAAGAAACATTCAGCAGCTCATGAAGCACCGTTACTTTCACGTTTTAAGAGGCAAAAGAAGACAGAAAACAGGGAAAGTGTGTGTTTGTGTGTGGGCGCAGGCATGCACGCAAGGGATGATTGTTGCTATTTTTTTAATTACGGGTTTAAATATTTTTGTGTATTTTGTTGAATACAGATGGCAAATCATATACCACTTTTAGTAGTTTCTACATGTACAATTACATTGATGGCGTTCTTCAAATTGTATTACCATCTTCATCCTCCTTTTCGGACTTATTCCTCCCTCATTAATTACAAGCTCACTGCCCCCTAAGTTTCCCAGCTAAACTTTCAAATGATTGTTGTCGCTTTGAAGACATGTACGTAGTTCTTAGGAAAGCATAATGCCCATGGCAGACATTTTTTACTAGTTAAGCTGTTGATCTCCAGAAAACTTCAAGGAATTTTGGTTTAAAGTTTAAATATTATCTCAAACTCCAAAGAACTCACTTCCATTGAGTTGATGCCAACTTACAGCAACCCAGGACAGAATGGACCTGCCCCTGTGAGCTTCTGAGGCTGCAATTCTTTTTTGTTATTATTTATTTTGGTTTTGGTTTTGGTTTTTTTGGCATCACCACCCTGGTAGGAGTAGGAAGCCCAGCCTTGCTCCTGTTGCTACTGGATTTGAACCACCAACCCTGCGGGCTGCAGTGCCGCACACCACCACTATGCCACCAGGGCTCAGCCCAAGGCTGTAATTCTTTTTTGTTGTTGTTGGTTTTTTGGGTTTTTTTTTTTTTTGGGGGGGGGCATCATTTCCCTCTGGTGGTGGGAGTAGGAGGCCCAGCCCTTGCTCCTGTGGAGCTGGAACTGAACCCCCATCCCATTGGGCCACAGTTCCGCGCACAACCACTATGCCACCAGGGCTCAGGCCCCAAGGCTGTAATTCTTAACAGGAATAGAAAGCTGTTGGTTTTGAACCATTGACCTTGTGGATCACAGCCCAATGCATAACCACTATGACATTGAGGCTCCTTTAATATTTCAGGGCTGTATTTTCAGGAGTGCACCCAGGAGTCCACCTTTAATCAGAATTTTAAATTCTGTTCGGCACTATGCCCCTACCCCTTTATAATCAATATTCTCCTAGGGAATCTTTGATCAAATGTTCAGTCACATTAGCAAGGCACCATCCAATTCTTCAAGTCTCGTGGCAAATGCAGCAGTTATTCATCGAAGCAAGTTATTCACACATTCCATATCCTCTTCCTCTTCCTAACTCTCTTCCTTCTCTTATTCCCAGAGCTCTAAACCACGCATTTCCAGTTTGAATGAAAGAATAATTTGCAATTCTACAGTTTAATGAGATCCTTAGGTGATTCTCATAGATCATCAAGTGAGGCCTACATCGTCCTAAGAATCACCCGAGGATCTTGTTAAACTATAGATTCGGACTAGGAGTTTAAACCAGAATGAAGTGGTTTGAATCCCTGCTTGTAAGACGGACAGTATAAGAACAAAAGTACCGGGCTGAGCCCCGGTGGCGTAGTGGTTGTGCGCGGAACTGCGGCCCACTGGGACGGAGGTTCAATTCCAGCAGTGGGGCTGGGCCTCCTACTCCCACCACCGGAGGGCCGTGATGCCCCCAAAAAAAAAAAAAAAGAACAAAAGTACCAAATGTCTAATACATTAGAATGTCCCATGAAGTCACGACCCTGAACTTCCAACCCAGGGTATCAAATCTCAAGAAGTGTCTGCTTATACATAAGCATCCTCAGGCAGCTACTTTATTTATGCTTTGGTCATTGTGGTCAATAGATCTCTCTCATACCATTCGGCCATTCAACTTTTTACAGCCCTATACCTGACAGACAACAATGACAACTGACAACATTTATCTAACCCATCTCCCTTAATCAATGTGATGAGTGGCTATCTTTTAGATATACTACACTGTCTTGAATAATGAAGTGGTAAGCTATAGTTAAAGAAAAAATATACTGCACTCAAATTTAGCTAGGTTTAGTATATAACAGAGGCAGAAAGAGAAGGATGTGGGATATGAATCTACTGCAACAAAAAGAAACAGAAATAAAGAGCTGACTTCTTTTCCCAAGTGCCCCAGTAACCTTGTGGCTGAGTAAATTATCTGATCATTTAGTTTGAATTAAAATTGCTACATTCATGTCTGCCGGCCGGCCCGGTGGTCGCTGGGAATGGGAACCAAAAAAAAAAAAAAAAAAGATTACTACATTCGCAAAAAGAGAAAAAATTATTTCCTTGAAAATAATACAGGGCTGAGCCCCCGTGGCGTAGTGGTTGTGCGCGGGACTGCGGCCCACTGGGATGGAGGTTCAATTCCAGCTCACAGGAGCAAATGCTGGGCCTCCTACTCCCACCACCTGAGGGCAGCGATGCCTAAAAAAAAAAAGAAAAGAAAAGAATACAACAAATATACTGTTTCAAACCTTGCATGAAATTTATGATTGATGTATTTTATCTATAATTATTTAGACATGTTTACATGCAGAAATTGTTCATGATGGACTGAAAATTAATGCAAGGACTGTATGGTCACAATGGTAAGTATACTTTGAAGTTCTTAATATGGAAATATACCAGTGTAGCTTGGTACTGTATTTTTTATATTGATCTGCTGATACCAGTTTATAGGTTTCAAGATACTTATTCAAAGCAGAAGCCAGTGTTTTTGAGATGTCAGGGGAGTGCCATATTATTGTGGAAAAGACTTGAGATATATTTGCCAGAACCCTCACAGAAAAGCTCCCTAAATCTTAGAATTTTTAGTTTACACTACTTATTATCCCCTTTCCTACCCTTAATAATGAGTGGGAGGAGGTGGTAAGTGGTGAAGAGTTCAGACTTGTCTTCTTAGGAAGCTATTAAAGACTAGAATCAGGAAAGTATCCACTAAAGTTAATTTTTCTTTTGTTCTGGTTGCACTTAAGAAAAACAAAGAAGCAAAAGCCCCAACAACTTGGCACATTTAGGCTATTAACAAATTCCAAAGAGACCTGTAAAAACCTATGGAATATTTGCAAGGTAAATGTAAATTACTTAGTATCTGCTGTGTTACTCCTTAGAAACATTGCACTGAGTATATGCACTTGTTACTGGACTTCATTTTGATACTTGTCTATCCTTCATAATGCCCTCTGCTTTAAAGGGTTTATATGTTAATCTGCTGTGGCCTTTTACAATATGTATGTAATGTAGAATAAAATAATAAAAATATTTGATAGCTTTTTTACGTGAATAAAACAAACACCTTGCATGTTTTAAAATAGAAAAAGGTATTTTAAACCAGCCCAGATAATGTTCTCACTCTTGTCCGAAAAACAACTAAATACCAATAGGTTGTGTCCATGATTCAATACTATTTCTGCACGCCAAAGTCAATTCATAGTGCAATCTGTTCACTTGATAGATAATAAGGACCAGGGACAATAAAAGGAAATGTGTTCCAATGGCCTCTTTTATCAGACAGTTCCAAAGTACACATAGATAATGTCACATCAGAATAGCAAAGACCTTACAGTCTTTAAAAGGCACAGGGACAGTTCTACCACGTGTCATAGGGTCGCTATGGGTCAGCATGGCAGAGAGATGGGTCTGAGTGGGGGCTTTCTGAAGGTGGGAGCAAAGGGTAAATGACTGCGAATGGGTAAGGAGTTTCTTATTGAAATGCTGACAGGGCTTTAAAATGAATCGCACCGATGATTCCAGAGCTGTAAATATGCCAAGAACTGCTGGATTGTATATTTCAAATGAATGAACTATATGGCATGTGGATTGCATTTCAAGTAAAGATGTTAATTCAAGTATTTAAAAAATGAGCATATAGGTGATGGCTGCACAACACTGTGATTGTAATTAATGTCACTGAAGTAATACAGTTAAAAGTAGTTGATATAGCATATTTTGTTGTATACTTGGATTTCACAAAATAAACCTTTTAAATGCTCTTATAATTTTTTTTTTTTTTAGTTTTTGAGGCATCACTTCCCTCTGGAGGTGGGAGTAGGAGGCTCAGTCTTTGCTCCTGTGAGCTGGAATTGAACCTCCATCCCAGTGGGCCGCTGTCCCGCGCACAACCACTACGCCACTGGGGCTCAGCCCAGTGCTCTTTTTTTTTTTTTTTTTAGGCATCACTGCCCTGGTGGTGGGAGTAGGAGGCCCAGCCTTTGCTCCTGTGAGCTGGAATTGAACCTGTCCCGCGCACAACCACTACGCCACCGGGGCTCAGCCCAACAATTTCTATACATATTGTTTATTGATATAAGTCACTTAAGATGGGAACATTCTTTTTTCAATTCACTAATTCATGTTAGAGCACATGATTTAAGTCATTTTCAATTCACTAAAAACATGAATAATTACATCATATCATATTGACTACATCATCTCAAAAGAGTAGATAGTAAACTTATGGGGCAGTGAGTTTATGTTCATCAAGAAAGATCAATGTGGAAAAGGAGTGAGAATGGCTTACATCTTGAAGAATGCAATCACTGTCATCAAGTTAAACACGTAGAAATTGTTGAATTCTCGTGTTTTGCTATGTATATGCTCAACATCAACAAAAATAAAATAAATTCTATAAAGTTAAACCATATAAATTCATAGATATAATTTTAAGCGCTAGGAAGAATCTTATTCATTGACCATCATTTATTTTCAAAGCACTATTGAAATACAAACATTTTATTTGTTTTTGTTTTTTGTGTTTTTGGTTTTTGGGGCATCACTGCTTTCCGGTGGTGGGAGTAGGAGGCCCAGCCCAACTGCTGGAATTGAACCTCCGTCCCAGTGGGCTGCAGTCCCGCGCACAACCACTACGCCACCGGGGCTCAGCCCCAAAATACAAACATTTTAATAATGCAGTTTCTATTCTCAGAAACTTAAAACTGAATAGGGGAGATAAAATGGTAATATAAATAACTTGAAAAATAAGAGGGAAGCCTGCCTTTGAAGAACCAGGAAGAATGGTTAAAGGAAAAGTTCTTGGCAGAGGTGGACGTGTAGCACTGAGTCCAACCTGGAAGAACAGGTAGGATCTGAACATGCAGTGAGGGACAAGAGGAACACGCTAGAGAAGGGCAGAAGCAGGATGCTTCAGAGTAGTTCCTAGGACCCTGAGAGGGGCTGTCAGATCAGCCAGGATCCTGGGCTTTATGTGGTAGAGTGTGAGAAAGCTGTTGAACGTAGTTAATGAATTGAAGCCATACAAGAGAGGGTGTCAAGAAGCTGGTGGAAAAAAATCTCATTATCTTTTTATAATATTTCCCCGTGAACTCTTTGAAGCCCCCACCCCCACCCCCGACTTTGGAAGACTGTGGAATAATGTGTGAGTGGGGGCAGGAAAACAAATGAAGAATACATGAAGGTAGCTACAAGAAAAAGATACTGGAGTCTGATTCACCAAGGGCACCCTTACAGTCACTAGCCTCGTACAAAACCAAGGCATGCTCCCCACAGAAAGAGAGGGATTGTAGCATGCAGTTGCCATGCATTTAAAGGGCTTCCAAGGCTGAGCCCCGGTGGCGTAAGTGGTTGAGTGTGGAACTGCAGCCTGCAAGCTTGGCGGTTCAAATACAGCGGTGGCTGGGTAGGGCCTACGATCACCAGAAGCAGTGATGCCCACCAAAAAAACAAACAAAAAACTCACCTAAAACTAGAATTCACCTACTCCCACCACCTGAGGGCATCAGTGATGCCAAAAAAAAAAAAAACTAGAATTCAAAGAAAATCACCTGGTTGAGCCCCGGTGGCGTAGTGGTTGTGCGTGGGACTGCGGCCCACTGGGACGGAGGTTCAATTCCAGCAGTGGGGCTGGGCCTCCTACTCCCACCACCGGAGAGCAGTGATGCCAAAAAAATAAGTAAATAAATAAAGTGCTTCCATTAAGGGAATTTTTTTTCCTTAATAAAACCCACCAACAACATGGGTTTATAAACCGCCCTCAACAGAATACATCACGTTTTCGTCACATTCGTTGAGACAGGGAGGCATCAAAGGCTCGCGGTTGCTCCTTTTCCTCCTCTAACTAGACACGAGGCATTTGGTCTCGAGGTAGATTTCGTTGAACAATATTAACGTAAGTACACCTGGGGCTGAGCCCCGGTGGCGTAGTGGTTGTGCGCGGGACTGCGACCCACTGGGACGGAGGTTCAATTCCAGCAGTGGGGCTGGGCCTCCTACTCCCACCGCCGGAGAGCAGTGATGCCGAAAAAAAAAAAAAAAACACCACCAAAAAAACATAAGTACACCTGAACTCCCAGACTAAAAAGACTGCAGATAAAATGGCACATTTGCAGTAGCAGACATTGGAAGGCCAGGGTCGAATACAAGAGCATGTCCGTGACAATGCTGTCCCCCGTGGGTGGGTGGGCCCGAGCATAACCTTGGGTGAGGATCAAGTCTGATTGGGGTCAGCAGTGCCTGACCTCAAGGAAGCCCTGAGGGGCGCAAATGGCCATGCTCACAAAAGTTGGTAGTCGGAGGTGGTTCAATGGCATCTGCGAAGCCAGGTGTGGCAATCTGCTTCCAAAGGTCACAGCCTTGGAGGCCACATGGTCCCGTTCGCCCCTGCACAGAGGAGGTGCCAAGTGTCGCAATCCACTAGAGGGCGACTGACAACTGCGGGCTGAGCATTCTGAAGCGGAAAGCTCAAACTCCAGCGGATGTCCAGTCCATTCCAACAGACCCGCCCTACAGAAAGAACCTGGTACACGGGCCCTTGTGGCTCCCAGCGTGGTCGCTGAGGGTGTGGGCAGTCCGAAGTCTCTCATTTCGCAGATAGCCGCCCCAGGCGGAAGCCACTATGCCACCTGGGCTCGGCCCCAGGCTGCCTAAAAGGATTCCTCCCTCCACAAAGACCCAGGAAACAGAGAGACTGACTAGGAGACCGTTCCAGAACCCACCCTGACCCAAATGGAACGTTCAGCCCGCCTGCCCTGGGCTCCCCACAGCCTGTTGGCTAAGGCCAAACTATACGTGCAGACACATACATATACACACTTGTTTGTGCTACATGGATGTGTATCTATATACACACGATACTTGGTTGCTAAAGGCCTGAAACTATCCATTCCCCTTAGCCCTTAACTTCCGATCCCCGCCAGCCCGCCCCCGGCGAGTCTCTCCACCCCCCTCCCGCCGCCGCTCTCCGGCTCACTTGTCCCGGATGATGGTCTGCAGCTCCCAAATCTGATCGTTCATGGGCAGCAGCTTAAGCTGCGCCCCCATCAGCCGGGAGAGCTCGCCGTCCGCGAGCACAGGGTCCCCAGCTGGGGCGTCGCTGGGGCCACCACCGCGGCCGGCGGGGTGGAGGCCGGCGCCGCCACGGGCCGGGACGTCCTGCTCGGCCGCCGCCGGGGCCCTGCCCGGGGGCTGGCCTGCACACAAAGCCCGCTTGGCCGCACTGGCCCCCTTGGCCCCCGCGGGGTCGGGGCCCGGCTCGCCCGGGGGCAGCGGCTCGGGGCTTGCAGCAGAGGCGGAAATTACTTGCTGGCTGTGGCAAGGCATGGAGTCGAGAAAGCGCAATTCCGTAGCCATCCACCGCTTCCCGGGCTGCCCCTGCGGCTCTCACCGGGCCCCCCCCTCCCCGCCCCCCCCCGAAAGCCGCGAGGCGGGCCGAGGCGACACGTGGCTCACTTCCTCTCCCCGCGGCGCCACTGCGCGCGCGCCCCGGGTCCGGCCCGAGCCCGCCCTCGCGCCCCGTGTGCCAGCCGGGCTGCCCTTTCACCCAGCGCCGCCGCCACGTCGTCCCCCTCGCCGCACACGCGGCCTCCGAGCGCCCCATTGGCTCCCCGCCCCGCCACTCGCAGGCGCGCCGCGGGCTCCTGCACCCCGCGCGTGCCCGGCCCGGCTGGCCTTCCCGGGTGGAGCCCGGCTCTACGCTGAGCGACAGCGAGGGGCCGCGTGCCGGGCGTTCTGGGGGGCCGGGGGGCGTTCCCGCCCGGGAAAGCCTTCACGCGCCCGGGCGCACGTCTGCCGACGCTGGGCCAGGCCGAGATGGCGCCTCGGCAGCCGCGTGGTGACTTAGCTCTGTCTGTGCGCGTCACCCAAAGCCATGGCGGCGGGGTGGCTTTCCACTCCGGGCGGCCCCAGAGCACGGAGCAGAACAGCCCCACCGGCACGTTTCCAAGCCTGCAGAGCGGCTGCTGGGTCGGGTGCAACCGACAGCCACCTTGTAGGGGCGCAGCCCAGCGCTCAGCCACTGCACCACCAGGGCGCCTGGCGGCTGGAGAAAGGCGTGCCAGCGCCTAGCAGGCTGCTGGAGAAGCTGGCTGCGGGGTTTTCTACACTCTGCACCTTCCCACGTTTGCTAGACCACCAGAGCTCTTCGTTTTATGAGTTCAGCCCTGTAGCGTTGCACTATAGATTTTGACAGAATTTCAGAACCACTGCAACTTCCTTTCTTTAGATACTTGAAAAGGCACTTTTATTAGTGTGTGGACTCGGTGTAAGGCCCGAGGTCAGCGTGACTGAGGCAACGTTTTTGCAATGCGAACATTGCTAAAATGCAGATTGTTGTGACCCCCCCCATGGAGATGTTGATCCATTCGATCTGAGATGGGACCCAAGAATTATATTTTTAACAAATAATGCAGCAATTCTGATCTTGACAGTTGGGAAACCTCATCCTACCATCACCCACCACCACCCCCCAAAAAGTTGAATAATATTTGGCACGACCCTTCTCATTTTCTGGACTTGAATTTCCACATCCAGAGTGTCAGCGGTATTTTGACCTGTAAATGTTCTTCCAATTTTGATAGTCTATAAATCTATTTTTTCTTACAAAAAGCCAGTTCTTGGGCTGAGCCCCCGTAGCGTAGTGGTTGTGCGCGGGACTGCGGCCCACTGGGACGGAGGTTCAATTCCAGCAGTGGGGCTGGGCCTCCTACTCCCACCACCGGAGAGCAGTGATGCCCCCCCCCTCAAAAAAAAGAATTGTAGCTCAAAATTATAATCACACGCATTTTTGAAGTCCTGTGGTTCTTTTGACATTAAAAAAATGAGATCAAGAGTTGAGCAGGAGCAACAAAATGGCTACTCTGACAATAAATATTCTAAGGCAAAACCCTGAAATAGAGTATTCTTATTATCAATAATTTAAATAAAGTAATGAGGTATGGATAATATTTGTGATATCTCAGGACTAAAACTTCTGTGGTACTCCTTGTCTAGCACAAGTGGCCTTGATCTCTATGCCACAGAATATGGTTTTTTTTGCTTAGTTTTGTTTATTTTTTCCTACATTTTATTGGGGATGCTTACAGATATTATAATAATCCATAAATCAATTATATCAAGTGAACTTGTACATGTGCTGCCATCATCATTTTCAAAATATTTCTACTTGAGCCCTTTGATATCAGCGCCTCTTTTTTCCCTTCTTCCCCCACCCTCGTGAACCCTTGATAAATTTTATATATATATATATATATATATATATATATATATATATGTAAAATCTTACACCATCCGCTGTCTCTTCACATACATTTCTGTTTTTCGTGCCCCAGTCGGGGTGGGGGGTTATGCCATCAGTTTCTCCTCCCAGAACCCTCATAGTATCAGTACTCCCATTCAGAATATGTATTACATACTTTACTGGCAGGGGAGATACCATGATCACGAAGGTGGTTTTCCCAGGGTGAGGTTTATTCGGGTGTGCTGACCCCTGCGATTTCCCCAAATGTGGGAAACTGGACTGCATTAAAAAAAAAAAGAATATGTAATACGACATTAAAACACTCATGTTTATTTACCTATATTAACCTTACCTATATTAATCAATATTAGCATTAGCAAACATACATTAGCTGCATACAATTGATGTATTGATTGTGATAAGAGTTGCATGAGTCCCCAATAAAATGATTTATTCAAACAAACAAAAAACCAAAAGAATGTAAATGTCTAGAAAATAATGCTGGTAAATGTATAGAAATACAATTGTGTGATACAAGTGATGAATGGATTGTATTGTTATAAGAGTTATAAGAGCCCCCAACAAAATGGTCTTTTAATAAAAAAGTTACTACCATCAAGTCGATTGCTGACTGATAGTGACTCTATAGGACAGAGTAGACCTGCCCCTTCAAGTTTCTGAGACTTTAAATCTTTACAGCTCAATGCAGAACCCTCTACACCAACACACATGCGCACACACACACACACACACACTAGTGGTTGCTCATAATAACCCCTTAAATTTAGTGCTTTCTCATTTACAAAGAGTTTCATATGCATTCTCTCATTTAATGCTAAAAAAACTCTTTAGGATTAACAATCCCACTTACCAATTATCTCTTGGAGCATAGCCAAGACAGAAACTGCAATCCTTTAGCTCCAAGTCCAGTCTTTTTTACCCATGAGTTTGCAGTTATGAAATAATTCTGTCAACAGATGCTGGTGATGTCCTCCCTATGTACTAAACCTGAGTCTAGGTGCTAAAATAGACACAAAGAAAAATATGCCATCTAATTTGATGTTGTAGTGTAATTAGGCCCAGTAGTCTTATTTCTGCTTTACAGATGAGTAACTTGAAACTTAGGAAACTTGTTTAAAATCACAATGTAAGTCAGAAGAGTTGGGAGAAGACAAAACGAATCTTAAATCCAAATTTTCTGTGCAGTGTGCTTCGTGAATCAGTTAAAGAATTCTCATTTTCCATGAGGAGAAATTGGGTTTGATTCCTGACTAATGTAACTCATGTGCACTCCCAGCTTGTCTGTCAGTGGAGATGCTCATGTCGCTTTGGTGAAAAGGGGCATCTTCCAGGCTAAGGTGGACAGGAAGAAAGACCTGGCAACCGATTACTGAAGTCAGTCAATGAAAGCCCTATAGATAACAATGGTCTTGACCACAAATTATTATGGGGATGGTGCAGGACTGACCAGGGTTTTATTCCAGTAAGTATGGGGATCACAGTGAGGCTGGAGGGGACATGGAGACTGACAGCCACTAATAGCAGCCTCATGCTTTAATGATGTCATTTAACGATTCAACAGCCTTAGCATAGGAAGGCTGGTTATCGCCTATTAACAAATGAGAAAACTGAAACTTACTGAAATTAAGTAATTTAATAATGATACACAGGCATTAAGTGTAGGAGCAGGGGTTTGAACCCGTCTGATCTGGTTTATCTGTGTTTTTGTTTGTTTGTTTTTTGGTTTATCTGTTTTTATGACCTAGGTTCTCAAACTAATGTTAAGTTATATTCTTTTCCTGAATATCATGCTTCATGCTTCTACTGCATGGTCGAAGCAAAATCTGCAATACCTGATTAAATCCATGGACCAAAAAGTGTACAACATGACTGGGCAGGGGAATCTCAATACAATTTTCTATTAATATTTAATTCTCTAACGAGCTCCTTGACGATCCCTTTGTGCCCTAAACTCTCAAAATTCCTTAAGTCAAGCCAACTTTGCTAATGCTTAAACTACTTCACTACATTTTTTAATTCTTATGAGCAAAACTTTAATAATTAAAAAATCTGTAACCTTCCAGATTTTGTGGCTTCTAATGCTGTCAATTTCTCTCTCTCTCTCTGTGTCTCTCTCATCTATCTAGCTCTCAACCAGCCACTCCATCTACCTCATAGTGACCCTACATGACAGAGTAGAACTGCCCCTGGGGGTGAATTTCCAAGGCTGTAAATATATATATTTTAAGATCATTTTATTGGGGGCTCTTAAAGCCCTTATTTATTTATTTTAAAAGAAATCACTTTATTGGAGGCTCATACAAGTCTTACCACAATCCATTCATGCATCCATTGTGTCAGGCACATTTGTACGTTTGTTGCTATCATCATTTGAAAACATTTTCATTCTATTTGAGCTCTTGGTATCGGCTCCTCATTTCCTCTCTCCCTCCCCCATCCTCCTTCTCTCACATACTCTTTTTTTTTGAGGGGAGGGGCATCACTGCCCTCTGGTGGAGGGAGTAGGAGGCCCAGCCTTTGCTCCTGTGGAGCTGGAATTGAACCTCCATCCCAGTGGGCCGCAGTACTGTGCACAACCACTACGCCACCGGGGCTCTGTCCTACAAACTCTTTATAATTTGTAAATTATTATTATTTTTTCATGTCTTAAACTGACTGATGTCTCCCTTCACCCACTTTTCTGATGTCCATCCCCCAGGAAGGGGGCTATAGGTAGATCATTGTGATTGGTTCTCCATTCCTCCCCCCCCCCCCCCCCGCCTTCCCCTTCCTCTCCTGATATCGCTACTCTCATTATTGGTCCTGAGAGGTTTATATGTCCTGGGTTCCCTGTGTTTCCAGTTCTTATCTGTATCAGTGTACATCCTCTGGTCTAGCCAGATTTGTAAGGTAGAATTGGAATCATGATAATGCGGTGAGGGTGGGGGTAGAAGCAATAAAGAACTAGAGAAAAGTTGTGTGTTTCATCAGCACTAAAATGCACCCTGACTGGGTTGTCTCCTCCCCACAACGTTTCTGTAAAGGGATGTCCAGTTGCCTCCCCCTCATTCACAATGATATGATTTTTTTGTTCTTTGATGCCTGATACCTGATCCTGTCGACACATCATGATCACACAAGCTGGTGTGCTTCTTCCATGTGGGCTTTCTTGCTTCTCAGCTAGATGGCCGCTTGTTTATCTTTAAGCCTTTAAGACCCCAGATGCTATATCTTTTGATAGCTGAGCACCATCAGTTTTCTTCACCACGTTTGCTTATGCACCTGCTTTGTCTTCGGTGATCATGTCACAAAGTTGAGCATCATGCAGTTCCAGCTTAATAGAGCAAAATGTTCTAATGTTTAGGGAGTACTTGAGTAGCCCATCTGCTACCTTAACACTAAACCTATAAATATATGAACATAGATTTCAAGGCTATAAAACTTTACAGGAGTAGAACACCACATCATTCTCGAATTGCTGACCTTGCAATTAGCAGTCCAATGTGTAACCATGCTACCAGAGCTCTACTGGCAAAGTATATATTTGGTCACATTTTTCAAATGTGCATCTTCTTAGTGTTTACTTCCTCTGGATTCCAAATATTTAATAACTTAATAACTAACTTCTGAAGTTAATTTGTGAACACTCAGCCTCCCCTGTGGACCCTAAACAATCCTAAGCGTGGTATAGTGCATGAAGGTGGCAAGCAGATTTTATATAGAGGATGCATTCTTTTGGGGGGGGGGGCATCACTGCTCTCCGGTGGTGGGAGTAGGAGGCCCAGCCCCACTGCTGGAATTGAACCTCCATCCCAGTGGGCCGCAGTTCCGCGCACAACCACTACGCCACTGGGGCTCAGCCCGAGGATGCATTCTTATATAAAAAAATATGCTTTGTGTTATTATTGGGTGTCCATTAGAATAGCAACCTCATATGACAGAGCAGAACCACCCCATAGGGTTTTCTTAGTGGTAATTTTTACAGAAGCAGAGATCTCTATCTAGATTTTTCTACTATACAGTAGCTGGGTGGATTCAAAAATAACTTCTTGGTTAGCAGCTGAGCTATTTAACGCTTGCACAGCTACAGCTCCTTATTCCTGTGTAAAAGATAAATTCTAAAATATGTGTACACCAATGCTCATTACATTATTTACACTAGAAAAAAAGTAGGAAAAATTTTAAAGAAAAGATCAATTTTGATCAGCAGGTGAATGGATAAACAAAATGTGGTATATGAAGGTAAGTCAAAAAGTACACCCCACCTCCTAAAAAATCTATACCTTTATTTCCTGACTGAGCTTTGGTAGAAACAAAAAGACATGATGTAACTTTTCAACATTTTTGACTTCTAGCTCTGGACACTGCATTTGACTGACCCATGGATTTGGGACTGGACAGCACTCACTGCCCATGAGACATTTGTCTAAAGTTTTGTGAGTTTCCTTGAAACATTACAGTGAATTACAGACCCAAGGACATGAGGAAATATATTGAAGGGAGAAATGAGAGAAGAATGGAGTATAAAAGCATCTTAGAAGAGTTGGATATTTGGAACAGCTTTACTCTCCAATTCCTTGGGACTAGTCTGGTATTCTTACAATAGAAATTTTCACATCCACAATATAATCAAAATAAAAGAGAAAAACCACATGATCATAGGAACACATAAAAGGCATTTAACAATAGCCAACACCCATTCCTGTTTGAAAAATACTCAGGAACATAGAAGGGAATTTTCTCAATACAATGAAAGTCATATATGAAAAATCAATGTTCAACACTTCATTCAATGGGGAAAAACTGAAAGTATTCCCCCCTGTGAATGGCAAACAGACAAGGATGTCCCTTATCACCACTCTTATTCAACATGGTGTTGGAAGTCTTAGAAGCATGAAACAGCAAATGGACAAAGAAGAAGCAAAACTCTCATCATTTTCAAATAATATGATTGTCTACCTAGAAAACTCCAAAGATTAAAAAAATGTAAACAATCGAAAGATTCAGTAATATAGCAAGATATAAAAACAACACACAAAAATCAGCCAGGTTCTTGTATACTAACAAAGAGAACTCTGAAAAAGAAATCAAGAAAACATTATCCTTTACAATAGCTACACTAAAGATGAAATACTTATAAATAAACCCAAACAGAGGAGAGCAAAAGACTTGTACAAAAGAAACTCAAGATGAATCAAAAGCCTAAATGTGAATTCCAGAGCTAGAGCTATAAGATCATCAATGAGAAAATGGGGGCAAACTTAAGGAATCTCATGCAGGACACAATCATACTACCAAATATTACCACGACTGTCCCGTCCTGCGGGACTCGGTTATTCGTGGGGGCGAGGAGGATCCAGCCTGAAAGAGAAACGGGCGGAAAAAAGGAGAGAGACCAAGCAGAATCTTGTCAAGGTCTGATTTTTTATTTTTCTGTACGTCTCTTTTAAAGCAGAGGGAAAATAAGGAAGTAGCAGGGAGGGAGGGGTTAGCAAAGGTAACTTTGACGCAGTTCATCTTGCCGTAGGGGGCAGGGGTAGGGGGCCGTCTGAAGGTCAGGCTTCAAAGGGCAAGACTGTTTTTGTTATAAAGATAATAGACTAGTCTTAGGTGATTAGCATATAGTTACTGACAAGTGAAGGTCAGCAAGTCTGCAAGTTAAGCTTCAAAGGGCAGGGCTGTTTACTGTTATAAAGATAATAGACTACTAAGCTCAGGCAACAAACAGCAACAGAGTTCAGACTAGTGACTGTAGCAAGGCCAAGCATGTCCAGGCTGGATGGCTCCGGACACAAGACAACACACAGGCGAAGATATATTCGATGGCCGGTATCTGCTAAAAATAAGGCACTTCTGCATCAACAAAGACATTGATAACCAAGTTCAATAAAGCAAAATAACAAGTGTGGGCAAGACTGTGGGGAAATTGGAGTCCACTTACACAGTAGGTGGGCTCTAAATAACGGACAACCACTGAGGAAAACGATATGGCCCCGCTGCATACAACTGGGAGTAAACATTCCATGGGATCCAGCAATCACCCTACTGTGTATGTACCTGTCAAGAAGGAGGAGCCATGTCACAAACAGTCATAGGCACACCCACGTTCATCACACCTCTGTGCACAATAGCAAGAAGATGGAAACAACCCAAGTGCCCCCCAGAAGAAGGGATAAAGAAACTAGTACATACACAGTACAGCGCTATCCATCACTAAAAATCAACAGTGAGAACGTGAAATCATATCATAGCATAGATGTACCTGGAAAACATTATGCTGAGTGAAATTAATCAAGCACAAAGGGACAAATATAGTATGAGACCACTACTATAAGCATAAAAGTCCAGGCAAAGGTTTACAGATCATAGAGGTCATGGGGCAGTGGGGACAAAGAAAGGAAGATAAAGTAGGGGACTGCAGAAACGACAACTTTTCACTTGGGTAAACGACAGGACCAGATCCTCAATCAGGGCATTGGGGGTGGGGTAGGCTACTTGGGAGGGAGGGGGATGAACTTTATGAAGTCCAGAAAAGTTTTGTACCATGTGTTCTACATAATTCTGCTGTGTTTTGTTCAAAGGAACCTTAATAAGCCTGCTGCTCTCCAGTCTTACACGAGTTCTCTTTCCCACAATTTCTATGTATAAAATCATATCGTCGGTGGCTGTATAGTAGGTTTTGAGACTGGAAATGAGAAACCTAGTTGTGGCTTGCTTATCCAGCGATCTTTGCAAATGTGCATCGTGCACAACTGACAGAGTGTGGTTCTTGGAAGGCTTTTTTGTAGCTGTTGTACAGCTTTCCCCAGTTGGTTTAGGCCATCTCAGTGCACCAGTTTGGGGCACACAAAAAAAACAGCATACCTTTCTTGCCCCAGGCGCCTCACTCACCGGACCTCACTCTTCTTGTTTCCAATGAAGAGGGCATTAAAGGACAGCAATTCGATGGCAGGTGCATTGTCGTGGTGGTAAACCAGTCCTCCTTCTGCCACAAATCAGAAATAAGTATAAAAATGGCCTAGGAAAATGTTCCTCAACTGAAATCTTTCCCCAAAATCCAAGTCTCGTTAGTACATGAACTGAAAAAAAAATGTAGTGGAAAGCAAGTTGTCATGAGTCTGCTAAAGTGCTGAAGTAAGCTTTAAAAATAAAGCACAATGCAAAAGGGGCATGAAACGGGCATAGGGAAAAGACTACTGTATACAGAAATTTCTGGAGTGAGGCCCAGGCAGAGTGGCAGGGGCCAGACCAAATCCAGGGCTACACATAGTAGCCAACTGAGGAAGGGGGTGGGGGGAAGATGGTGATGTGTAAAGGGGGAATGGGGTACTAACCCACCCAAAGGGAGCATATTGTTTATATCTCCACAGGGAAAGAGGGACCGAATTTAAACCCATCGTTCCAGGATGTGAATGCAGCATGACTACATGTAGTGAGGAGTCATTGGAGAGGTCTGATGGCCCAGGCCCAATCTCAACTATGTGGACAGCCACCCCTCCCCCCAGGGGAGTTTGCTTTGGAGGTCAGCACAGAGGTTGCAGCTTGCGGAGAAGGACATGTCTGACCAGAGCACATGAGAGTAAATGAAGGGGGACGAAGACAGAGCGGAGTGCATCTTGGCCCACCAAACCTTGAGGACGATTTCCCTACTCAGAACAGCCATTGCACAGAGAGGACAATATGGCCAGCCCCACTATGAAACATGGTGTCCCTCGCTGTTCCAAGGCCCTACATGGACAAGAATGGAGAAGCAGGGTCAGGAGTGCACCTGGTCTGACCCCACCACACCGAGGCAAGGGCAAGCAGCAGACTAGGATGTGGCACTCCATCGGATTCAACTGATCAACACTCCTGGAGGTCAACAAACAGACCTTGAGCTATTTACAGGTTTTTGTTTTATTAGAATTATTGTTAGTTTTACATATATATATGTATATTAGGCATGGTTTTTGTTGTTATCATTTTGTTTTCTTTTGTTGTTTTGACTTACAATGTCTTGTTTTTCTGTACATGTTGTTGTGTCTGCAGGTCTATCTAGATAAGATAGGCTGGGTGAACAGTCTGGAGGAGAACTCAATGGGACTGATGGTTCCGGGAGGACATGGGAGATGGGGAGGTGGGGGAAAGGAGGTAGTGCTGTCCATGCCAGGGATAAAGGAACAAAAAGTGATCCAAGATCAGTGGCAGGATGGGTGTAACAGGTCTGATAGGGTTTGATCAGGAGTAAAGTAACAGAGAAAAATTACTGAAATTCAAATAGGGGGTGTGCATGATTGTGGGATAAGAGGAAAGTAGAAGGAGATAGAAGAGGGAACTGGGAAGCAAAGGCCATCTACAGAGGTCTAGATACAGACATAAACAGATGAATATATTTATATATGATGATGGGGAAATAGATCTACAGGCATATACTTATAGGACTAGCATTAGGAACCAGATAGAAATTGAACCCCCACTCAAATACTTCCTCAATGCAAGAACATTTTGTTCTATTAAATTGACATTCCTTGATGCTCACCTTCCTGACACAATCACTGAAGGCAAATGTGTGTGCACAAGCAAAAGTGGTGAAGAAAGTTGATGATGCCTCACTATCAAAGATACAGCATCTGGGTTCTTAAAGGCTTGAAAGTGAACAACAGACCACATAGCTCAGAAGCAACAAAGTTCACATGGAAGAAGTATACTAGCCTGTGTGGCCACAAGGGACCAAGTTAGCAGTCATTAAAGAACAAAAATCATGTCATTGCATGCCCACCTTCCTGATATAATCGTTGAAGACAAAAATATGCATAAACAAATGTGGTGAACAAAACTGATGGTGTCTGATTGTCAAAAGATATAGCATCTGGGGTCTTAAAGGCTTGAAGATAAACAAGCAGTCATCTAGCTGAGAAACAACAAAGCCCACATGGAATAAGCACACCAGCCTATGTGACCACGAGATGTTGAAGGGATCAGGTATCGGGCATCAAAGAACTAAAAATGATATCATTGTCAATGAGGGGGAGTGCAGATTGGGGATCCAAAGTCCATCTTCAGGCAAAGCAACATCCCCTTACAGAAGGGTCATGGGAAGGAGACAAGCCAGTCAGGGTACAGTGTAGCAAGGATGAAATATGCAACTCTCCTCTAGTTCTTAAATGCTTCCTCCCCCCTATTATCTTTTTTGTACAACTCTTTTTTTTTGGGGGGGGGCCATCAGGGGGGGCTCTCCGGTGGTGGGAGTAGGAGGCCCAGCTCCACTGCTGGAATTGAACCTCCATCCCAGTGGGCCACAGTCCCGCACACAACCACTACGCCACCGGGGCTCAGCCCCCCCCCCCATTATCATGATCGGAATTCTACTTTACTATACAGAGGATGTACACTGGTACAGATAGGAACCGGGAACATGGGGAATCCAGGACAGATGATCCCTTTAGGACCAGTGGTGAGAGTGGTGATACCAGGAGGGTGGAAGGAAGGTGGAGTAGAAAAAAGGGAACCAATTAAAGGATCTACATATAGCCTCCTCCCTGGGGTACACACAACAAAGAAGTGAGCGAAGGCAGACTTTGGACAGTGTACAAAATGACAAAATAATAATAATTCATAAATTATCAAGGGCCCATGAAGGAGGGGGGAGCTTAAGTAGAAAGAAAATGTTTTGCAACAAATGTACAAATGTGCTTAATATAGAATGAAAGGATGTACAGATTGTGATGAGTTGTATAAGTCCCTGAGAAAATGATTTTAAAAAAAAGAAAGCATGCTGTATTTACTGCTCAGATGGAATCACATATTTCACAAATGTATTAGGTGAAATGGCACATAGATGAATAGTTTGAACTATTGATTGCAGAGGTGATGATCTAAAATATAACCCCCCACGCAACTCACAGTAAATAAATTCCCAGAGTTTCAATTATAAACAAAAATGACTAAGTAAACTTTCTCCTCTTCCTCTCTCTCACACACACACAGCAGATCAGCTGTCCATAGGTGGATAAGTTTACTTCTGTCTTATTTGTCAGGTGAGGTGTCTTTAGTTTGTAATGTTAGATTTTGGGGGGTTTTTTTTGGGCATCACTGCTCTCCGGTGGTGGGAGTAGGCCAGCCCCACTGCTGGAATTGAACCTCCGTCCCAGTGGGCCGCAGTCCCGCGCACAACCACTACGCCACCGGGGCTCAGCCCTGTAATGTGAGATTTATCACAAACATTTATTACATTTATTACAAGTATTTCATTTAAGGATTGGCTACTGTAAGTGGTAAAGAGCCTTGGTAGCATTGCACAGTGGGCTCTGAACTGCACAGTCAGCAAAGCAAATGCGCCAACCTTTCTGTGGGAGAAAGGGGAGCCAAGCCGGCCTGCTCCTGCAGAGCTGCAGTGACTTGGAAACTGACGAGGGCAGTTCTGCTCTGTGCTATGGGTCTCTGTGAGTTGGAATCAATCCAACGATAGGGATATTGTTGTTAGATTTCATCAAATCATTTCGACAGTGATCTTTTTTTGGGGGGGGGGGCAATCACTGCCCTCTGGTGGGATTGGGAGGCCCAGCTGTGCTCCTGGAGAGCTGCTGCTGGATTTGAACCACCAAACTAGTGGGCCACAGTCCCACACTTAACCACTACGCTCCCGGGGCTCAGCTCCACAGTGATCTTATATACAACAGACTGAACAACCAGCAGTATCCCTACGTGGTGGAAAGACTCCACTGCTCTTGGACTATCTCCAAAAAAGTATTTTTCTCAATGTTGGCAGAAAAGCCCTGCTATAGGAGAAGTTGTGGACCGATCATGGACAAATGGCTGAAATACATTAAATGGGGAAGATATAGTCTCCTTAGCAAATGATGCAGTCAAAATGGGATCTATACTACATCCAACTCATGTTGGATTAAAGATTTAAATGTAAAGTGTATAACTACAAGGATCATCAATAAAAAATAGTGACAGACTCCTTTAGGGACCTTAGCACATGGCATACATGCACAATCGAACATAATGGAAAACACACAAATAGTGGAACCCAATCTAGAAAACTTAGATCTCATAAAAAATGAACACATGTGAATTAAAAGATCTCAACAAAAAAGCAAAAAAATGAACCCAAGACTAAGGGGGAAATTGGCAATGACGTATCCGAACAAGGACTAATCTCTAAAATGTATAGAAAATTTTAACACCTCAATAAGAAATACACAAAAAGGAAGTCAACACCAATGTTGATGGTTCTGATGACACACGACCCTTCTTGATATGATTGAACTATTGGATTGAATGGTATGTTAATTATAGATCGGGGCTGAGCCTCGGTGGCGTAGTGGTTGTGCGCGGGACTGCGGCTCACTGGGATGGAGGTTCAATTCCCGCTCACAGGAGCAAAGGCTGGGCCTCCTACTCCCACCACCTGAGGGCAGTGATGCCTAAAAATATATATATATATATATATATATATAGATCAATACAAATACTTTAAGTAAAAATATACAATATCTGTACAATAAGAAAAATATAAGAATCACACTTTTTTTTTGTTTTTGTGGGCCTCACTGCCCTCTGGTGGTTGTGGGAACCACCCAGTGCCGCTCCTGAGAGCAGCCCTGGATTTGAACCTCCAAGCCCGCGGGCTGCAGTCCCGCACTCAACCACTTACGCCACCGGGGCTCAGCCTAAGAAGCACACTTTTTTAACAGGCAGAAGGCATGAGCAGATACTTCACTGAAGAAGACATTCAGTCAGCCAACACATATACGGAGAAATGATCACGATCTTTCATCATTAGAGAGATGCCAAACAGCAATGAGATATCACATCCTAGTCTTCATAGCAAAATTAAACTAAAAAGACTAAATAACGAAAGTTTGGGGGGGCATCACTGCCCTCTGGTGGTCGCGGGAGCTACCCAGCGCTGCTCCTGAGAGCCGCTGCTGGATTTGAACCGCCAAGCCCGCGGGCCATAGTCCCGCACTCAACCACTTACGCCACCCGGGCTCAGCCTGACATTGGAACTCCTTATGGGAGTTGAAAGCCACATCTTTCTCCCACAGAGTGGCTGGTGATTTTGAATTGCTGACCTTGCAGTTAACAGCTTAAAGTGTAACCACTACATCATGAGGGGATCTTCAGACATACTATACAGCTACAGCAATGAAAATGGTCTGGTTCTGCCATAGCAATAAACAGAGAAACTGTAAATCTTAGAATAATAAAGACCATCTTGAGTATTTCTATGTATGTTTGTAGGCCACGTGGGTGTCATCTATGGTGAACTACTGATGTCCTCTGGCTACTTTTAATTAGATTATTTGTCTTTCTCTTGTTAGGTATTGCAATCTTGTCTGACATTGCATTGTCAATTTTTTTATCCCTGTCTGTGGGTTCTCTTTTTGCTCTTTTGATGAAGTCTTTGAATATACTTATTTGTGCTTTATTTTTAAAAAGTCTCAGTCATCTATTTTGTCTTCTGCTGATTGTGTCTTTTGTTAATTTGGTGCTGTGTTTCTGTCCTATATTAGGGCCCTTTAAGTTAGTTCCTACTTTCTCATTGATGTTTATAGGACTTACTAGAACAAGCTAAGTTTTAAGTTCAGTTTTGAATATGGGCTGAAGCATGTGTACTATTTCATTCTTCTACAAATGAAAATCCAATTTTGCTAGCACTATTTGTTGGTATAATGGGTACACATCAGGCTGCAATCCACAGGTCGGCAGTGTGAAACCACCAGCTGCTCTTCCTCAGGAGAAAGATGGGGCTTTATACTCCAGTAATAAGCTACAGTCTCAGAAACCCTTGGGTTTCCTGACTGAGTTGGCATTGACTCAATAGCAGTGAGTTTGGGGCTGAGCCCGGGTGGCGTAGTGCTTGTGCGCGGGACTGCGGCCCACTGGGTTGGAGGTTCAAATCCAGCAGCAAGACTGGGCCTCCTACTCCCACCACCAGAGGGCAGTGGTGCCTCAAAAGAATTTTTTTTTAAATTAAAAAAAAACTGGAAATAGCAGTGAGTTTGTTTTTTTGGGATTTGTTAGAGAAATGCTATCTTCCCAGTTTAATGTATTTCAGCACTTTATCGAAGATCAGTTGGGTGGATTGATTTCTGAGTTCTCTATTTTGTTCCATTGACCTTTGTATTTTTTAGTGTATCACCACAAGTGTGTTTTGCCTATTGTGGCTGTAGAATACATTTGAAGTCAGGAAGGGTGAGGTCTTCTACTTTGTCCTCCTTTTTTTTTTTTTTTTTAGGCATCACTGCCCTGGTGGTGGGAGGAGGCCCAGCCTTTGCTCCTGGGAGCCGGAATCGAACCTCCATCCCAGTGGGCCGCAGTCCCGCGCACAACCACTACGCCACCGGGGCTCAGCCCTACTTTGTCCTTCTTAAGTAGTGTTTTGTTTATTGTAGGCTTCTTTCCTCTCCATATAAAGTTGGTGGTTATTTTTTTCATTTTTTTAAAGAATGAGGCTGGTATCTAGTCCTGAATTGCTTTTTATTTATAGGTTTATTTGGGTAGTACTAACATTTTCACAATGTTAAGTCTTACTATCTCTAAGCGTAAACACTTTTCCATTTACATAAGTCTCTTTTGTTCTTGTACTAGTCTTTTGTACTTTTCTTTATGCAAGTCTTTTGTTTTTCTGGTGAGATTTATTCTTAAGTATTTCACCTTTTGTCTGGCTATTATAAATGCTTGTGTTAGACTGAGTTTTCTAGAAAAACAATAACTTTATATTAAGAAATAAATTTAACGAAATAATTTTACAACCCAGCCCAGACTAATTCAAATCCTTAGATCTGATGCTAGCTGGAAAGCTCTTCAAATTCACACAGAAGGAAAGTGAAGAAGGAAGCTGGGAAATCCCAGGCCAGTGGGTACAGAGTCTAATGAATCCAAGGTCCACTGGAACATGGAAAGGCAGATAGGTCCCAGAGCTGGCAAACCACACAGGCAGCCACACCCTCCTTGCCGTTCAGCATGTCCACGACGGAGAAGACGGTGCGGGTGCCCGCGTAGGCCATGGACAGGGTGGCTGAGCCTGCCCCTGCTTTTGCCTTGACCACCTCCGTGCCAGCCTCCTGGAGGCGCCCCGTGAGGGTCTTCAGCTGGTCCTGGGGGATGTCCACCTCGGGCGTACACTGGGAGATCAGGGAGATGATGGTCTTCCCTGCGTGGCCGCCAATGACGGGGACATTGACTCGAGCCGGGTCCAGACCCTTCAGCTCCGCCACAAAAGTGTTGGCCCTGACGACGTCCAGGGTGGTCACGCCAAAGATCTTCTTGAGGTCGTACACGCCATGCTTCTTGAACACCTCCGCCGTGATGGGGATGGTGGAGTTGACCGGGTCGGCGATGATGCAGACCATGGCTTCGGGGCCGTGCTGGGCACAGGCGGCGGCCAGGGTGGCCACGACCGTGGCGTGGGTGTTGAACAGGTCGACCCAAGTCATGCCTGGTTTCCTCGGGACTCCCGCAGGGATGACCACCACATCGCAGCCTTTCAAGCAGTCGGGCAGCTGCTCGGGTCCGAGGTACCCTTTCACGTTGGCTCTGGTCTCCATGTGGCTCAGGTCAGCGACTCCGGGGGTGTGCGTGATATCGTAGAGGGTCAGGCGGCTCACCAAGGGGCTGTTCTTCAGGAGCAGGGACAGGGGCTGCCCGATGCCTCCGGAAGCGCCCAGCACGGTCACTTTGGCATGGTTCTGGGCCGAGGTGCTGAAGCCAGCGGGCAGCGGCCACAGGCTGGGCGAGGATGGAGAGCACGGCCGGGCGGGAGGGGCACAGGCTGGGGAGCAAAGGAGCTGGCAGAGAGCAAGTGACTCAAACGGCCTCCACACGGGGAGAAGCTCTGGGGTCTCCAATTCCTTGATTTTCAAATTAAGATTCTTCTATTTTTTTAAATGAAATTTCCTGGGTTGTTTCTCAGCTCCGTATTAAATGTGTCTTGCCCCACTGTCTCAGATGTGGCAGGACCAAGGACTTTGGGTCTCTCTTGAGTGCTATGTAAGAAAGTGGAGTCACTGTCCATAGGGGGGAACTTGACATTGAATTTAGAAAGTGATTCAACAGAGGTGTCTTCCTCATCTCGGCCCAGTCCTCTTGGTGTGACAGATGTGATGCATGGTGCATCTCTATTTATATCCTCTTTAGTCTGAGGCTTAGGCTGTGCTTCTTGTTTATCTGTTTTATCCGTACACGGTACAGGCACAGAGTGCTGTTTCAGATGCAGTGTCTGGTACATTAAATTTGCTTAAGTGCTCTTTTTGTGCTTTTGCTAGCATGCATATTCTATGAAATTCTTCTTTCAGATCCCAAAATGTCTTGTCTATGCTATCACTTTCATGGAATAAAGGAATATTCTTTGGTGTAGTTTCTTTACTAGGTGGAACCTCTTGTCTTCTTACTTTTAATTCTCTCTCTCTCAGTATGCCTGATTTCACTTTATCATGTGGTTGATCAAGAGTCATATTATTCTTCCTTGTTTCACTGTCTTCAAGCAGGGGAATAAAGCCATAACTATTATCTTGACTAGAAGTCACAAGTAGTAACTGTGATTTTAACCTGTCAATAACGGTCTGTTGAAATGACAGCTGTTCCTGTTGCTTACATAGTCTCTGCTCATAGTTTCAGTCTTTTGCTGTTGTTCTTTCACTGCAGAAGCTCTATCTGTGCAAGCCAGTCAGAAGGCTTCATAAGCTTTATTAAGTTGCTCGCCAATATTTTAATCCATACCTCTTTGTCCTGGAGCATCACTATAAAGGATGGAGCATATGATAGGTAATTCAGGGAGTCTTCAACACCTCAGGTTTGAGAAGCCCAGCTGAGTGACTCCAACCGGAAGTGGTTTTCTGTTCTTGTTCCTCTTTAATATATTTCAGTAGGGTATTACAGTTTGTATTGCATAAGTATGTAACATACCTGGTTCTATTTGTTCCTGGGTACTTTAGTCTCTTAGATGTTATTGTTTGTGGACTTTTTATCTCAACTTCCCTTTAAGATTTCGCATTGCTGGTGTATCTAAATCCAGCTGATTTTTGTTTGTTTTGACCTTGTGCTTTGCAACTTTGTTAAATTCCTCTATTAGCCATGGAATTTTTTTTCTGCATACTCTTACAAATTGACTCTGTATAGTATTATATTATCTACCCATAAATAGGGATATTTTTAATTCTTTTTTCAAAATCATTTTATTGAGGGTTCACCCAACTCTTATCATGATCAATACACACATCAATTGCATACAGTCCACAGTAATTTTACTTCTTTTCTAGCCCAGTTACCTTTTAAAATTTTATTTGTAACAATGTTCATGCTAGGACTTCTAATATAATATTGAATAGAAGTGGTCTTTTGATTTAATAAAAATAAGCTTGAAGCATCAGTTTCATAAGACACTTTTGATAAGAGGATTATTTGGAATTATATTCATTTTTGTCATAGGTAGGGTACTTCAGGATGCAGATTCTGAAAGAGATTTGCATACAGGAAGTTTATTGGAAAGTGCTCTTGAAAACACTTGAGAAGGAATAAAGCAAGCAGGATTTAGCAGAGGGAACTGTTGCAACAGAGGAATCAATCAATTACAAGAGGAGATCTGAATTTGAGATGGGCCTTGGAGAGATGTTTCCGCTCCGGACCTGTAGCACTGGTTGATTTTTGTATGTTGATCTTGTATCCCTCAGGGCAGATCCCTCAGGTTTCTAGAATCCTTGTATCCCGCCACAAATAATAGATTCTTTCTATTATTTCTAACAATTATCTTGTCAAGTCTTTGGGATTTTCTACATATAGAATTATATAATGTGCAAATAGAGAATTTTAGTTTTTCTTTGCCAATTTGGATGCTTTGATTTCTTTTTCTTTTCTTTCTTTCTTTCTTTCTTTTTTTTTTTTTTTGTCTAATAGTGCTGACTAGAACTTCCAGCACCATATTGAATAAGAGTGGTGATTAAGGGCATCCTTGTTTGGTTAACATTTCCAAAGTAAATGCCTTCATTTTCTTCCCAGTGAGCAAAATGTTGGCTATTGATTTTATGTAGATACCTTTTTTTTTTTTAAGGGCATCACTGCCCGGGTGGTGGGAGTAGGAGGCCCAGCCTTTGCCCCTGTGGAGCTGGAATTGAACCTCCA
>PVJH01026426.1:0-29879 GCA_004026705.1 Nesogale talazaci
CAGCTGTACTGCCACGCTGGGGAGCAGAAGATAGGAGGACACGGGTGCAGAGGCAGATGAGGAAGCGAATGGGCACACCACTGTGCAGCTGTCTTGGTCCCAGAATGAGTGGGAGGGTTTTGCACTCGAAATGTGTGCGCGGATTCAGAAAAACATCCCATTCATTCCATGCCACCTCTGGGCCAGGCCTGTGGCTAGTGCTTTAGTGCTGTACACAAACCAATTCTTGCTTTTGCCATAACTCCAAGGGGGAATTACTTTTATTGTGGGGAAACTTAGAGGTAGTACTCAGAGATGAACTTGGCAGTCCCTGTTCCTGGTGTCAGAGCACAAGCTCAGACTCGGGGGTCTGTGGGTTTTCAGTTGTGTCTTTCTGGTCCCTCAAGCCACTGGACACCTTGCCAAGGGGCTTTGCATTTAATCCTCAGCACAAACCGATGGAGGGAACTCTTACTAGTCCTGGAATACAAAAAGGAAACCAATTAACAGAGAGATGAAGCGGGGTTGGCTAGTGGTGACTGCTCACCCTAAACTATTCTTCCTTTTACTTCCTGCCTACACCGACCTGTTCAAGTTTGCCCACGTTGGTTTCTTTGAGAGCAAATGGTCATCTCAGAACAGTTTGAATGCAGCCAATATGCACAGATGGTCTGCTGGCACTCCGAGTTGGGCATGGAAACTGCTACCTGCCAGGTCAGCAATTCAATTCCACCAGCTGTTTTTTTTTTTTCTTGAGAGAAAAGTGGAGCTGTCTACTCCCTGAAAGATTTCCTGTCTCAGAAACCCTGGAAGTGAGAATCCGCCTAATGGCAGTAGGTTTGGTTTTAAAGGGTTCTAGGAAGGCGTTGAAGATTGTGGAGAATCAGCTTGTAGCAGGGAGCGTACAGTATACTAAATTGCTGCAGGTGCTAGTTGAAGGCATGCTGTTTTGGTTCGGTCTTGAAGACCCAGGAGAAGGGTCCTGCCACCATCTCTAGTCCATAGACAAGGCAACCAGGCATGGACAGCTCGAGTCTGCAGACACAGTCCAGAATGGAGAAGTGGGTGGAGGGAGACATCAGACAGATATGACAAAATAATAATTCATAAATTATCAAAGGTTCATGAGGGAGGGGCGAGCAGGAGGGAGGGGGAAAACGAGGAGCTGACACTAAGGGCTCAAGTAGAAAACAAATGCTTTGAGAATGATGAGGGCAACAAATGTACAAATGTGCTTGACATAAAAGGGATGTGTGTGTGGATTATGATAAGAGTTGTAAGAGAGTCCCCAACACAAAGAGAGAGAGAGAGAGACAAGTGTCCATAGTTAACGTGTTCTAGTTTAAATAGACCTTTGGACTTTTTGGTTTCTTAGGACTGAACAAGACCTTTATGTCAACTGACTAATCTGTTTGTGGTCCCAGAGCTCCCTGTGGCACATGCAAGACAAGGGTGCTAACTTTCTGGTTCTTCCTGGTTTCACCGCCACACCTCCTGGCCTCCCTGTGAGCATTCATTAGTGTGTGACCACTGGGGGTATGTGACACATCGTGGAGAGGAGACAGGACTCTGGTCTGCAGTGAAAAACTGCAATACCCAAGAGGGTTTCTGACACATCATGAGCTTCTCAGGAAAAGTTAGAACATGATGACAAATACTTCTGAATAATAATCCATAGGTCTTTCATAGAGAACTTTATTTATTAAAAGAATCAACCCTGCCTTTCTTTAGCCTTGCCTTACCCTTGTGTTGCTTCATGGGTGAACCTCACTCTGCTGTTTTACCCCGTCCTCTGGGATCGTACTAGGCAGTCAGACACATCACTATCCAGAAAATGTCCCCCCGTAACTAAGATCCAACACAGTTGCAAAGGCTCTCCCTGGGCAATGAGGTTCGTGTGATCAGACTGGCTCCCACCACGGCAAGTCCCAGGATCTTCATGACTTATCACAGTGGAGATGCACTTCTTGGCCACATCATGAGCCCCTGCAGGCGGGATGGCAAGTGCCACTACTCCATGTGGTGAGTTCTGGATGCAGACTTCTTCCCTTTGTGTTGGAGACGAGAGCTCACAAAAGGGGGGAAGTCCTATGAGCATTTCACTGGACAACCCTAACCCATCCACCCTATAGCCCGGATCTTGCCTTTGCAGACTTCTATTTGTTCCCCAAAGTCTTAAGAATGTTGAAAAAGAATGTGATTTGGGTACCCCCAAGAATCTCCAAACTACTGCTTTGATGTGGTATACAAAGAAGAGTGCAGAGTTCTTTGGAGGAGGAATAATGGGGACAAAAATACCACTCTCAGAAAAGCACACACCTAGATAGAGGAAAGGTTGAAAAGCAAATAGTTTCACATTTCACTCTTTTTGTTCAATAAGTTTCTATTATAACAATATTTCTTTGCTTCCCCATGCACTGTATCGATGGTAAGGATAAATAAGCAGCAGCAGAACCTAGTGATAGCTTTGGGGCCAGACATACCTGGTTGAAATCCTGCCCCTGCCACTTGATAATTGAATAATTGTCACCATGTTTAAAACCAAATTACCTCTCAACTTCTGCATTTGTTAAACAGAAATTCTTGTCTCAAAACCATGCTTGAAAGCTAAGACTGTATGAATGCAAAAAGATTTAGGACATAGGAGTTTCTCAGAAAGAAGTCCCCAACAGTCCCCAGAGAATGTCCGCTCGTTCATTCAGCCTGAGCAGCAGCGCCCAGGGCAGCCTCTGCCCTTCTGTCCAGAGGAGGATATGGATTTCAGCTCCAAATGTGCAAGCATGGGAGGCAGAGACATGCACATCTCGCCGTTAGTCAGGCCTTCTCTGTGTAAACCGAAGTGGGGGACACTTCCTGACACACATGGACTGAGCTACCCTGTAAGGCAGTGGTCCTCCTTGCTGGAAGAGCTCACTAGGAAAGAATTAGCCTGCTGCCCACGAGATGGTCGAGATGGTCGTGGGGAGTCCTGCGTAGGTTCACCTTGTGGTTCTCAGGACAGAAGAGTGTTTTCGGTTGTAATGATGACTGCCTGCTATTCCTGCTTACAGGGGGGGAAATCAACCCTTTTATCTTAGCTGAGGGGTATGTGCAGAAAATATACTGCCAAAATTCAGGAGGAATAAGTGGGAAATGTTGGGAAAGACTGCTTCTGTAGTCCTGACAACAACAAAAACCCTTTATGTTTCTAAAACACATTTAAAAGCCACGATCTTGCTTTAATTGTGCTTCTCATCATGCCCTCTCAGTAAAAACAAAAGCCATGAAAACCCTGCTGCCTTTGCTTCAATTCCAACCCATAGGGGCCCAATAGTTCCCAAAGCTGAAAATGTTTATGGGAACAGATAGACTCATTTTTCCCTTTCTGAGCTGCTGATGGGTTTGAACCACTGGCTTTATGGTTGTAATCTAATCACTTACTTGACAGCTCCACTAGAGATCTCTCTCATCATAGTGGCTAGCACACTGCAACTGGTCAGCAAATCCAACCTTTGTTGATTGATTCATTCAGGAGGAATTTGATAAACATTTGCTGACTGTATAGTTGTACGAGTGGATGCATGATTCTTGCTCTTGAGGGCCTAAAAGTTCCAGGTCTTCCAGGTGATGGTAGTCTGCCTTTCTTCTCTTCTATGCCCCTAACAGTCTGGATATCGTTCTGTTTGCTAATGTCCCTCTTATAATACATCCCACAGAGCTAAGCATTGTAGTGCTTCCTTAAACAAGTGACTCCCCAGGAGAAGTCCCTAGGATAAGCATGAGTTGACACAGAACACAAAAGTCCCACTCTCCTGGAAGGTCGGGGGTCAGAAATTTCCCTCCAGAAATTTCCATCCAAAGGAGGATGTTAAAAACCAGAGAAAGAAGGTCGCAGTTTTATAGGTGGTATGTTTGTACTGCCTGATAGTCCCTTTGGCCAAAGTGGATGTTATATTTGGTCACAGGCCTTGCCTGTGCCAAGCAACAGCCTGGAACTATGTAGGCCAGAAGGCAAGCCAACTAATTTGAAGCACATTACATCAGACATTTCCCGGGGTGGAAAGGAAGGGCTCCTTGCTAGAAAGCAGGGGAAAGTTTGGCTTCTAAGAGATTGGACTCTGTGACAGTTGCTCTTTGGCCAAGGGTCAGCCCTCTAACATGCCCCTACCTTGTGGGCTGCAATAAGATCAGATTAAGAGCCTCTCACTTTATGACTGGAAACCACAGCCTCCTTTGAGAGACATATTAGCTCTTTAAGGACAGGGGAAACATTTAGAAAAGTAGCCACACACAAAAAGAAAAGTAGACACATACAATGTGCTATGAAAACAATTTTTAAACCTATTTCTCTAATTGAATATTTGTGGGGCAGTGTTATTTTTGCAGTGGGAGATCATCATCCCTGAATTAGAATGTGGTCCCCCAAATAGTGTTTGTGTTTTTCCCCTCACATTAAGTAAAATCTTGTCATGTGTGGGGATAGGTTTATTAATGTGATTAAGCTTATAAATTAGGTATTAATGGACTGCCTCTCAATGACCCTCAGAAAGGAACTTGTAGGCAAGGATGTTGATCTCTGGGGCATCCGATGTGACAGGTTTTATAATTCTGAAGCCATCGCTTCCTCCATGTGTCATACAGGTGAGGAGGAGCTGCACGGGTTCGTGCCTGCGTGTTCATGACAAAACACTGCTCAGATGAAAACCAACATACAAACCCGACTGAATAACACAGGAGCCTTGGCAACTTCCTCTTTGAATGCTTGCAGTTGAGTCTGGGGTAGAAATAAAACTGGTTGTAGTAGCCTTAGAGTACAAGATACAAGCAAAGCACCTTTATGAGAATGACCACATCTAAGACCCAATATTTTAACAAAATAAGGAGTGATTTTTTAAATATTTCTATAGTTGAGTTAACTGAGACCCAACAGAGATGAATTCTAGAGTCACCTGATGGGATTAAATCCCAAGTTCTCCATCATAATTTCCACAAATGGAGGAATGTCCATGTTCCCATGAATAGTGATGAATACAAAGATCCCTGAAAATAATTTGGTCAAGGACTTTGGCAGGGTCCTTCTGTAGTCTAAACTCATGAGCTCATAGCTTCTAAAGTGGGAAAGCTGACAGGTTCTAATTTTCTTTTTGTGGTAGCCAGGACAGCACACTTCAGGGGAAAAGACGCCACCCTCTGCATAGGAACCCCCCCCCCCTTTGGATGGTGTTTGTAGTTAACCCTGGGTGTTTCTTCTGTTCTTTTGGGACAGCAGATCTGGTATAATTGGACAGCCTTGATAGCTGACTCAAGAGAAAACCCATGATATATTAATGAAATGCTTTAAGTTTCCTGGGGAGTGATGGTCCAGCCTGCAGCCACCTTGTAAGCTTCTGAATGCATTACCACTTACCCAAGCTTCTGATTGACTCATCCAGTGTCACGCTCCTCACTTCTGACCTGCCTACATGCGAAAGTTTAAGAGTGTCCCACCGACATGGGCCACCTTTCTGAAAGCCACGCTTGTTCCTGAGAACAGAGCGATGTGGTTTATGAAACTATCTATGAAGGACACCAAGGTGAGGGTGTGTATGTGGGGGGTGGGGTGGGGTGGAGGGTAGAGGCGTAGAAAGGTAGCAGGAAGGTCCAAAAGAGGAGGAAGAGACATGAGTAGAAATGGATCATTCCCCAGGAGTCCAAGCTGTTCCCCTGCAGGGATGGCCATCCTCTGCCATGCACCCTGCGAGGTGCAGTTGAGACATGTAAGGGAAGGTGCCAAGGTCTGCTGTGACCAGGTCTTCTCAGTGACAAGGGACTGTGGGGTGCCGAGCTGTTCCTTTGGCTCCAGTCACCATCACCAAGATTACAAATGCAATATTAAACTAACCTTCTTATATCTGTGGCCTCGAGAAGAGACCCTGGCCTGGAGACACGCTGGGGCCAGTGCCCTGATTGGACAGAGAGGGGAGGGAAGCCTTCTGGAGGTGCCCGCGGGAAGATGCCACAATAGCCACAGGGCCCCGGGAAAGCAGCTAGTCTCCCTTTCCACCCACACCATCACCTCTTTTTCCTAAGACAGTAACACAAAGAGCCAGGCTTCACGGTGCCATCATTTCCACATTGACAGCTTTTGGGTCACAATACATGATCATTTACCATAGTTATACAAAATCAAAGGGTAAAATGCTACCACTTACACTGATTAAAAGGAAACTGACAGCCAAATGAAAACTAACAACAAGAAAGCCTCCGTTGGAATCCCAAGAGATGCTTGACAAGATTGTGGGGGAAAAAAAAAGAAACCAAAAACTGTGGCCCCCCCAAAATTGTCCTAGCATGCTGCAGTTCATCGCCACCACCTCATAAATTCCCAGCTTTCTGAGGGAAAGAAAGTGCGTCTTCACAGCCTACAGTTCACCGAGAAATAGCTTTCGAATGGATGCAGTCAACAGAAAAACACACACACAAAGAATGCAAAGGGCAGGCACCAAGATTGCTTGGACAGCAAGAGAGTCTTTAGAATCAGCCTTCAGATTTTTCTCGAACAGTTCTATAGGGTGTTGACAAAAGAATCCAGACAGGAGCACTAGTCCAAAGAGGTCAAAGAAGACACATCCAAATGTTAATAAGAAAACCAGTAAGAACTAGAACAATTAAGACTTAAATAGCTTTTCTACTCTACTTTGAAGTTGAATTTCCTATTGGGGATAGGAAAAATGATACACTGTTGATCTGTGGGTAGAACAAAACTTTCTCCCTCCATGCCCACTCCTTGCTCCTGCTCCAGCACTTAAGAGTGGGATGTGGACAAGACTGGTTCTGTCTCCTTGAAGTAGAAGGACCATTTCTTCTTCTGTGTCCAAGCCTCCTCCTTTCTTTTAATCAATGAGGTATACTTTGATAAGAGCAATGCTTATTCCTTCCAGAGAAATGGGCTGGATCAATAGTGTGGGCAGAAAACAATTCCATGTTCTGATAAAAGTCACCCACATTAAAAGTTATTGCACTAAAATCAAACAAAACAAAACAACTCGACTTAGCCCAACCAGCAAATGGCCAACTGAACCCTGGAGAAATGCAGGACTCGCTGCTCTTTGTAGAACATCTTGACCTCTGAAGTGCTCCATTGAATTTGGTCCATTAGTAAATGTCCCGAAGTGAAAGAGTCCAAAAGACACTGTAGGCTCTTTAAGGCTAAGTTTTCCTGGTGCTTCGGTGAGATAAGTTATCTCCTTGGCCACATATCACACAGCAGGGGGGCGTTGTTAGCAATCTGACAATCTAACAGGCTCCCTGCCAAAAATCTGGAAGCAAGGGAGGATGGGTACCCATCATGTCCTCTCCTGTGGAAGAGAGAGAGAGATATTAGGCAGTCTGGAATCGCAAAGGTGCCTATCCACACCTCAAGAAGTGCAGAGACCTCCTCCCGACTCTGCCATTAGCTCTGTTCACACTCATTCTCTCAATGTGTGTGTGTGTGTGTGTGTGTGTGTGTGAGAGAGAGAGAGAGAGAGAGAGAGAGAGAGACAGAGAGAGACAGAGAGAGAGAGAGAGAAGCTACAAAGCATTTTCTCATGGCCTGGACATCTTTCCTCTCCCTAAATAATTTCTCTCTCTCTCTCTAGGTCTTGTCTTCCTTTTTGCTCTCTGTATCCTCTGTGTCACTAAAACTCTCTCTCCCATGGTGGGCATAAAAGTTAATTCCAACCCCATCTAGCTTCTATGCCACCTGCCTTTCACAGTGCTCCTGGTCAAAATTACAGTGTTACAGTGTAGGGCATTCCATGCATTGCAAATATTGTTATGAAGCTGTCTTTCGCTTTGTTTGAAATGAATGTCTATGTCCCTGAAGATCCAAGTGCAGGGCAGAGATCTGCTCCAACTCACACTCTTCCTCAGAGGGGCTGGTAGTTTCAAACTGATAACCTTGCAGTCAGCAGGCCAACGTGTAACCACTACACCACCAGGGCTCCTCCAGCTCACAATCTTCTGTGTAGATTTTGTGTGACTGTTGTGAGCAATGAAAGCTTCATACAACCCCTCCTAGACAAAGAATTGGGTGATAACATCCCAATATCACAGGCATGGATCCAGTTTTATTGATTTGGGTTTCGAGCTGGAATGACTGGAGTTATAGCATGAACTGCAGAAATTTCTGCATGTTGTGACCACCAACCAAAAGGGTCTGAAGTTTTAAGACCTATTACATGGTGTGTTGCATCCTGTGATGTAGGAAGGTGGGCCGGTGGTGGAAATCTCAGGGTTAAAGACAGTCAATGCAACTGCTCAGAGCTGCATTTGCTTCAGCCCTCAGGGAATTTAACCACACAGCCATGACTGGTGCAAACTTACCCCTGGGATGAATGGTGCCCTACTTACCCCTCCACGTTCTGAGCTAGGACTTGCTGACGTTCTCATATATGACGTCGCTGATGCAAAACTGCTGCTTCTTCTTCATCCACATCAGCTGCACGCACTGGTGGATAAAGATGTACTGCTCCTGAAGTCAGAAGCAAAAGTGTGGTTCAGAGGAAGGTCCTCTTTGGGCAAACATGCAGAGAGATATCATATTTTAATTCAGTGAAACATACAAGAGTTGAAGATTGCTGGGACTGGCTTGCTTTTCTGAGTGTTTAGAAGCTTCAAGAGAATCAACTGTGGAATAGGACATAGAACTAACCACTAGCTAAATACAAAGGCGATGTGTACTCAATTGACCCACGTGGGGGAATATAAGAGACAGCTTTACCATACACTCAATATGCTCCAGAAAGTGCAATCATGTAAGTCATAGAAATAGAAAGGGACATAGAGGCTAACTAGTTCTCCTCTCCTCACTTTGGAGGGCTAGTTCCAAAATCCTAAAACAACAGTGGGAGAAATCATGATCGAAACGGTCAATTGTAAAAGACAGTTCAAAGAATAAAATAAAGGGCAACCAAGGGAATTTGGGAGAATCTCTTCATGAATGATGACAACGTGGGGATACCTGAATTCTGGTTAAAGACTTATCCTCATGTGGATCCACATCCAGCCTCACCGGCACAATGAAACAGGTCAAACAGAGCCCGCACAGATTTTCCTGGAGGACTCGGTCCATGTGTTTTTCACCCTAACACTTAGCATCGCGGTTCTCAACCTGTGGGTTACGACCCCTTTGGGGGTCCAACTACCCTTTCAAAGAGGTCATCTAAGACCGTGGGAAAACACATATTTCATATTTCCGATGGTCTTAGGAACTGAGACACCGCTCCTCTTATCGTCTCCAGGCGGGCCCATGTGCAGATATGCCCACAGAGGAGTACCTGCCTTGAAGACTGTTACTCATGCAACATCATGCTTTCAGACCATATTTCACTGATTTGTCATTAGAAATAAATATTTCACCATATTTAATTAAATATTATTTTTGTGATTGTCACTATGCTTTAATTATGCTCAATTGGTTACGTGACGATTCATAACAGTAGCATAATTAGAGTGATGAAGTAGCAATGAAAATAATTTCATGGTTGGGGGTCACCACCACATGAAGAACTGTATTCAAGGGTCATGGCATTAGGAAGGTTGGGAACCACTGACTTAGCACTTAACTTATGCTTCTTAAATGTTTCTCAAGCTCAACTGAAGAAAAATCAACAAGTAGCAGACACATGCAAAAATAGTCCCCCAGAGATCAACATGTGGAGGAAAACAGTTTCTTTTTCATCTCTGCAGTGAATACAGGAAAAGGCAAACACAGATCGCACTCAGGGAGGACTGGAGCTTTGTGAAGCCTTCCGTCTATTGCTGGGGGAACGGGAGAGGGGCTGGCACAGCGTGTTAAGCAATGGGGGTGTGAGGAGAAACCGAGAAGGCCTGTGCCCACAGAGAGGTGCATTCTGGGAGACCTGCCTGGGCAGTTTCCTTCTCCCTGTCAGGTTGCTGGGTGTCAGAATGGACTCCAGGGCCGTGGGCGTGGATTTGGTTTCCAAGGGGAGAAAATGATGCTGGTGATTGATGGTGTGTGATTACAGATAAAAAACAAGAAAGAGAAACAAAATCAACCTAATGTTCTAATAAAGAATGCCTGAAGTAAACAATGCCTATCCCTAATGAAGCATTAATTAATTCTTAAAATGAGGTTCACAGATATTTTTAGGTAATTTCATATAATATAATAAAGCAGGAAGTGAACAATTAACATGGGAGATACTGATATATAGATAGCATATGAACAAGACTATGTGAAAGATGTGCTTGAATGATGGTTATGAGGGAATATACCAAAAGATTAAGATGATTTGTCTTTGGGGGGAGGAAATCATTTCATGGGCTTTCTCTTTTTTCCCCAAAGTTTCTTTAAAAGTAAATACTTTTGATAGCATGCCCACAGGACTTTCAAAGACCCTGTCATATGACAAACTCCTGTAAGAGATAAAGGCTATCATTTTAAACATCACCAGGTTGGTAGCTCAGCCTAACCTGTATTCTTCAATAATGTTTATAGAAAACACATACCCTGCCTTTTTGGCAGTCTCCTCCTCAGCCGAACTATTTCTTGCTGTGCTGTTTCAGTCCACGATCTAGAGATGGTGAGGTTCTTCCACCCATAGCTACTCCCTGGCTACAGTGAGCCAGTTTTTGTGTCAAAAAAAGAAAGCATTTCGACCACAGGAAGGGTAAGTAACAGATAAGGAGGCACATGTCCCTGGGAGCCCAGAAATCCTCGGAGCTGGTGATTCAGAAATCTCTCATTGGCCTCCAAGGATAGGCTCTTAGCGGAAAACCAAGGGAAACATTTGGTAACAATGAAAGACAGTCCCAAAGGGCAAACACCATATTCGGTACCACTTCAACGCACTTAACCTATCAGCTACAGGATAGCATTTCCCATCCGCATTTTTACTCCGTGGAAGTTCTCCTTCGCATTGTACAGATGGGGGAGGGGAGAAGAGATGTGTGCAGGGGTACTGCTTGGAGCGCCGACCTCCCTCCAGAGTCAGTCGCTTTGGATGACGAAGTCTGCTCCTTTTGGGTGGAGCCCACAGACAGGTCAGGTCAGCTGAACCTCAAGGGCAAAGAGGGCAGGTGAAGATAAAGCTCCCACTGCACACAATCCAAGGACTCCGGAGTTACTTCTGCTGCTTTTAAAGTGGGGTGGCACGGGGAGGTCTGGGTGATGGGCATTCCAGAGGGGGTTGGCGAATCCAGAAGGGGCAGAAACGTGAGATACAGTCCATGAGTGGTTTGTAGATCCAGCTGGGAAATCAGCCAGCTAGAGAGTCACGATGGCCTCTTGAAAATCATTAGTGTCAAAGGAAGAGTCTGCGATGATAAAGGGCAAGAGGATTCCCCTGGCCACCATCTGCCCTTTACTTATTAAAATGAGTAAGTGAGCTAGCTATAAATTGGAAGTCAAATGAGAATTGGGACGTTAAAGAGCTCATGGAGGCTGAAACATGGAAAGCAGAGGCATGCTGGAGAATAAAGCTAAGTGAGCACCATGTTCTGGGAATAATTACGGAAACAGACGTGAATAAATAACTGGAACTGGAAGACACCCAGCAGCAAATCCTGAGGGAACTCAAGGACGAAGTTGGGGAGGCTGGGAAAAATAAGTAATCTGTGGTGACCTTTGCCCTCTTTGTTGACTCCGAACCCCACATGGGAGCCCCCGGGAAGGGTTCTCACATCTACAAGAGATGAGTTCCCTGGAGATGTCAACTGAAAATGCTTCCATAAACAAAGTCGTCAAGCAAATAAAGAAACATTGGCGGCAAAGAAGACAATCTGCACAAACTCTTTCCCAGGCTTGACACAGGGCAACATGGCGGCGGCCCTAGTTTGGTGTGAGCAAAGCTTCCAGAAGTATCAGGGAGCTGGAAGGGTGGGGGGAGCGGGGGGTGTGCGGTAAAGGGTGATCTATATGAAGGTAATTAAAAACAACAACAAAAAGGTTGAAACTTTTATAAGTCAAAAGCAAACGGGCTATAATCAAACTCTATAAGGTATAATTTAAGTGAACAGGACAGGGCACTTATCATGTCCAATGTACAGAACAGAAGGAGTGGCCCTTTGAAGCTTGGGAATTAATATGTACCATGAGACGTTTAATCACATAGTAGGATGTAGACTTATGTAAGTCAAAGTCAAAGTCTGGACCAATTAATAGATTGCTGTTTAATGACTAGGTAGAGGGGGACTTCACTGAGAAACCAGGGCATTTTAAAGGTGGCATAGCAAGGTGTTGACCGTTCTCCAGCAGTCACTCAGAAAGCGGCAGGAGTGGATGACAACTAAGCAACCACAGGTCCTGCTTCCTTATCAGAAAGGAGCACTCGCGATGTGCGGGATTTACTCTGTCTACAGGGGAAACGATCCTGATTTAGCTCAGAAGTAAACACACTGGAAGGATCTTGCCTAGTCTCTCAGTCGCACTGGCATGGGGAGGAAGGAGGAGACGGAAGTTAAAAGGAGTGGGGAAGCACTCCAAGGAGTCTGCAGCCATGATGCTAGGCTTTCGGAGTCCTGGTGACACCTAGTGGTGATGCTTAGGGAGAAAGCCCAAAGGTGCCCGAGTCTGGTGGCAATCCCCAGGAAGAGGAGGTCAGGTGAGGTTGGATTCTACTCAGTTGGCTTTCCTCGCCCCCCTCACCCACCCCAGGTCTGTAGAATGAGGACTTTTGTGTGTCTGAAGCTGAGATGCGGAGAGTCAGGCTGATTGACTAGGATCAGGAACAAGCTATTGCACTCAGGTGTTTACGCCCACACAGGTGCTCTAAGGCCACACAACCTTGTCGGTGGCTCTCGCCTGGGCCGGCCTCTCCAGTCTGACTAATGAATTGCAGGGCTCTACAGGAAGAGAGGACTCAGGAGGGGATGAAGATGACAGAGCATTCTCTGGGGGTTCTGAGAGTGCTTCCATATTGTTAAAATGAGAAGTCCTTTTATTGAAATCCAAGGGGGTTTGAAGAACCAGTGATCTAGGAGGGCAGGGATGTTTAAAAGTAGTGAGAAGTCATCTCTTCATGAGCACACCAAAAAGAGTTACAGAGAGGATAAACTTATTGAATCAAAGGCAACTTTTTAGAGATCAACTCAATGACATCCGCTCCAGAGTCTCTATTTGAGGTTTGACCCATGTTGACTGTTAGCTTTATCAAACCTTGTGTCTGTGTAAGGTTGATTGATTTTTACAGATGTGGCAGTCACCTAATCTGGTGTCAATTTGAGGATTAAGAGTGTAGGGGTGGAGTCTAGCCTGTTAATCTGGAGAGAGCCAATGAGAGCTCTGTGTGGGCGTGGCCTTCTGAGAATTCTGGGAAATATGGTCATTCCTTATGGGAGTGGGAGACACTCTCTCTCAGTTCACTTCCTTGGAGACTTTCTCCTGACAACGCTCACTGCCGGAGAGGCTCCACTGGCAAGACTGGTTTCCAGAGAGACACCCCTGGGGAGAAGCCACATGGACCTACCCTGATGTGGCCAGAAACCTCGACCTAGAGAAGCCACATGGTGGCTCTTGCTAGTGCTGAGATTCTTGTAACACCCCTGGATCCAAAGACTTTCTACCCACTGGCTTGTGGTCATTCTTTCTTTGACATCATTGCATATGTTTTGTGAGTCTGAAGAGGGCTTAGAGATTGGTATCAGACCGATGGACTTGTGACCTTCGACTGGACTGGGCTGAGATGTTTTCTCAATGTACAATTACCCTTTGTATAAAACTCTCTTATATATGTATGCATGCTTATGAATTTGTTTCTCTAGCCAACTCAGACTAACACAACAGATACATGATTTGGATTACTTTAAAGATCTACAAGGCCAGTAGAAATGCAGCCACTATACGGAGGGAGGGTTTCTAGAGCGCACTGTCTACTTTACACCTGGAACCTGCACAGTAAGGAATTGGGAGGGGCAGAGGCAACCCAGCCTGAGACCCTGGCTTTGAATAATGGCAAGTTTTCCAGGCAAGGGCAATGACAAATATAGGTCCTGGGACTACACTCTTACCTCTGTCTGTACCATTGACATGCGGTACGACCTCATTTCCGACACCAGCCCTAAGATGTCAACAAACTCATGATCCCGAATGTGCTGCAGGAGCCTGTCCAGGGCGATAAAGGTCCCGGTGCGTCCCACGCCAGCGCTGCAAAACAGAAGGGCACACAGCATTGGACTTACTGCTCTCTTGAGACGTGGCACCATCTCAGAAAAGGATGAGTTTTAAGCAGGGTCCTAAGTATGTGGTTGCAATAGGTGTCTCTTCTAATGTGTCATTTCTAATGTCACCTTGTCTAAAAGGAGATGAACTTGCTCTTCCTCTTAGGCCACACTCTCCCCCGGGCACTCTGCATGCTAAGGGAAGCGATCCTTCCCCCCAGAGACCTTGGGAGAGTTGGTTTCTACCCAGGAGAAGTGGGCACACTCAAAGACTCCCTACTTCCTGATCACTTGGGAGCCAGAGCAACTGGGGTCCCTTCAATACCTGGCAACTTTACCATCCCAGAGCTTTCTGACCACACTTCCATTGGGGGGGGGGGGGGAAATTCATATCTGGAATTTGCTAGAAGACAAACCTGGAGTTCAGAGCCCCCGTTTGCCTGTTCTACTAAACAGCTCTTCCCTCCTCTGACTTATCTTCTTCCATAAAAGTAACCACGCTCGCCAGGTGAGCAGCGATGATGTCAAATCCAGGGCCATATCTGCAACCCGGGCTGAAGGGAATCCACGAGCTTGACCCCCTGGTGGAACAGTTGGGTTTTCTCAAAAAGCACAATTTTAGGAGCAACCATATCATTGTGGAAGCCAGGATTTTGACCTGTGAATGCCTAAATGATCTCACAGTAGTCAACCCAACTTAGTAACGTGGAAGTGTAAGAATCATTTTTCTTTGAGTGTTCCTCATGAATCCTCACCACGTACACACACCTCTAGAGACTATTTCACAAAACTCTGGGATTGCAGGTTTATTTTCTCTGGCTTCCATGGCTTCCAATGCCTTTCCCAACATTTTTATTTCACTTCTGCAATATGCAATTGAGGCACATATTTATGTCTTCTGGTCTTTTGAGACTACATAAAAAGCTTCCAAATGTATCACAGAGATGGAGTCTGAAGGGGAGTTGTGCACTTAGTGGGAAGCAAAGTACAATCCTACAATCGCTCCTTCCCACAGGAATGAGTGTGGCCCCTGAGTATTAATAATGGACTGGGGGATACAGCCCATGCTCTTCATGGGCTACATATTTTCATGTTTTCCCTTTTCCTTCATCTTGCTTTGTTGTCTATTCTTATTCTTGTGGGCTGTTAAGTATTGGTAATTTGACCTAGCCTCTGTTTGTGTATTAAACCATTCAGAATCCATGCTGGAATAGGATTATACTCACTCACTCACTCACTCACTCACTCACTCACTCACTTCCATTGAGTCAGTGCCAACCCATAACGATGGCAAAGGACAGGGCAGAGCTGCCCCGTGTGGTTTTCTGAGACGGTAACTCTTTAGGGAGTCATGACCCCGTCTTTCTCCTAAGGAGTTGGTGGGGGTTCAAACTGCTAGCCTTGGGGACTGAGCCTAACTCACAAGCACTACCCCAAGCCAAGCTCTTAGGAAAATAGTCCACAGTGCTTAACAGCAGGGGCTCTGAAGATTGGTGTGCCTGGGTTTTATCCTAACTCCTCTACATCCTGTTTTTAGGAATCTTTATGGATCTCATCACCTTCCTACACCTCAGCTCTCTCTATCTGAAACTGAGAATAATTCTTAGGATACGCGTTAAAGGATTACTAGATTATAAATATTAACAGCCCCAGAAACCCTATATAGGATTGCTATGACTTGGAATCAACTCAGTGGCAATGGGATTTAGTTACATTATTAATTATTTAGGTATATAAGAAAACATTCATTAATTACAGGTTTAAGACAAAGATTTAACCCTTGAGATGATTACCCTGGAATATTTTTTAATTCTTGAAAGAAAGCTAACTCCTGAAGCCATCTTTAAACAACAGCAAAACGTTTAGCTCAAAAAGTAAAGAATGTGATCCTTACATACTGCACTTATAAAAAAAATCACCTATACCAGGCCAAAGGGACTACAGTCATGCTCAAAGCTCAGGTGAGAAGTTTCAAGGGCAAGGGTCCTAGTGGCATGGGGATTATGCATTGGTCTGTGATTTATGCATGAAACTAGGATCTTCATGGCCAGCAGTTCAAAATCACCTGCAGCACCTTGAGAGAGAAACTGGGCTTTCTATTCCCCCAAAGAGTTAGACCCACAGAGGGAAAGGAGTTAGCATGGACTGCAGAACAGCCAGTTCTGTTTGGTTTTGAGTCTATAAACCCGTATAGGTAAAACAACTGGGGTAGAAATATGAGAATCTTGACACAATGAGGGGAATGTAACCAACGTCACTGAGCACTGGTTGAAATGGTTGAAGGGTATTCCAAACAGCCAACGCAATCCGACTCAGGGTTTGGAGCATGGGGGCTACTTCGTTTATAAATCAAAGCCCCTTGAGTGCTTAAGGGAAAATGCGTTTGCTGAGCTCACCTGCAGTGCACGATCATGGGCCCTTTGCTCTTGGGCGCTTGCTGTCGGACCATGTGCACAAACTGGAGGATGCTTTCGGCAGCGTTCGCCGTGGGCACGCCGTGGTCGGGCCACACCGTGTAGTTCAAATGCATCACCTCCTGCATTTCGTCAGCCTTTCAGAGAGAAGGTGGAGAGAAACATCAAGCTCCCGGGTCCATAGCCCTGTCCCCACAAAATCCCATGCTGGAGCTGTAAGGAGGTAGAGTACCACTGCTGTCCTGCTGGGGGCGCTTCCCCTCCCAGCATTGTGTCTGAAAACAATATTAATTGTGCACCATCTTCCAGCCGTAGGCTAGGTAGACTCATCCACGCCTGCGCAGTAAATGACAAGAGCATAAGCGGATGAGAGTTGGTTTCCTGGAGAAACTGCTGTGGACAAGGAATTCACCACCTCCCAGAAGGTGCTGATCGAGCCCCCCCCCCCCACCCCAGACCCCTTTATCAGCCCAGCGCACCCCTTTCTCAGCCGCTGTGACCATGACACCTCCGTCCCCTGCTCCTGATCAGGGCTGGCCACTAAAGACAGCTCAAAGCCCTGCCTGCACACATGATTAAGAACTCAGCTGGAAGTGGAAAGGTCAGTGTTTTGAATTTACCTTCGGGAGAAAGAGCTTGTGATGGGCTTCGGTCCCTAAGGGCTTGACAAGAAAACCCGATGGTAAGTTCAACACTATCTCCCTGTCATTTGCCGCGATGACTCCGAATGGACTCCTCAGAGCGGCTACAACGGAGGGAGTCGCTGCACTGGGAAAGGCCTGGGCCATTATTGTGATGGAGTGGCTCCTTTGTCCAACAGTGCCATAGGCATAGAAGCCGCATATCATACAATTCGATCGTGCCATCACATGAAGAAGAGGTGGCAGTCGCCACCACAATCAGCTTGAGAACTTGCTCCTCATGCTGGCTCACGGTTAAGCAATAAGCTTGAATCGCTATGTTGGCTGTTCGAAACCACAGGGCATCCTGTGCAGACAGACTCGGCTTTCTAATAGTCCCAGAGAGGCACAGGAGGCCCTGTGAGTCAGCATTGGCTCAGTGGCGATGAGGTTGCTTTTGTTTTGTTTTTTTTCGGATTGGACTATGCAAATAGCGCATGTGTAACACAAGGAAGAGGGCATTGGTTAGTTTTCGTCCCCAGCCTCCCCGGCTATCAGGATGAGCCATCTTTGCACCAGAAGCACAGAAGAGAGAGAGGAACGTGGAAGAAGACATCTGAGATCTGTCTGAAGGGGCCTCCAGCCCAGACGCATCACAGACCATGGCACAGAAATGCAGAGAAGTGGCCGGGACTATGGGATGCCTACGCCATAGTTGGCCCCAAACTATGGAACCGAGGGACAGGGTAACAGGCCCAGGGACGGAAAGAGTAAGAACTAGAGCGAGCCAACGAATGACTGTATACGTCACCCTTTGTCGGCCCCTGACTAGGATGATCTACTGACGCCCCGATAGCCTCCCTAATTGTGAAGAGAGTGTGTGAGCTTTGGGCGGCCATTGGAATGACGTGTCAAACTCAGCACAGATGTAGAGTGCTGCGGAGGACGCACGGCAGGCCACATAGGTACGGATGGACAGAGTGTGCAGCATGCCTGACTCTTGCCTCCACCCACTAAGGAAGCCAGAAGAGGTCACTGTTCACCTCCATGCCCTATTGCAGCTACAGCCTCCTGCTGAGGTAGATAGAGCCTTTGGCTAAGGAGTGACTGGACTGGAACACCTTGTCACATGGTGGAACAACTTGGATACCTTTCCTATCATCCTCACACCCTTTGTGATCTAAAACTGAACCCATTGTGTGGTCTGGATCTTGCCCCATCCTAGCCTGCTCCCCCTGCCCTCTTTACAAGTCATACATACCCCAGATACACCCACCACAGCTGCTACTCACTCACTCCACCCCATGTGTGTCAGAGTGGAACCGCACTCCACCGCATTTTCAATGGCTGACTTTTCTGAAGTGGATTGCCAGGCCTTTCTTCTGAGGTGCCTCTGAGGCCCCAACCGTTTGCTTAGCAGCCATGCACATTCACCATTTGCACTGCCCACAATATCCACCTGTGATGACGCGTCATGAAGATACTGACACAAGGATCCCTGTCTTGGGTTATGATTCTAGGGGCTCTGACACAAGCTGAGCTCATGGAACTTCAGTTTTCTCATCTCTATAATGCTTTCTAACAAAGGCTGGTGTATGAATCTGTTTGTGGCAGATGGCTCAAAGACACTCAGGACATGTTGTTGGTAGGTGTTGACAAGTAGATTTCTACTCTATTTATGGCTGTTACGACTGCGTTACTACCATCACTCTGACTCAACTCAGGACATGCATATTGATGGATCTGGCAAGCTCTAATAAGTGGGTATGTTTTGTAAATATACCTTACAGAAAGAAACCTCTACAACAAATAATTTGTTGTTCTCTCTGAACTGACTGCACACCAATTAGGATGTGGATCACTCAAAATCCATTTTAATCCTGCATTCATTTGGAAGAATAGGATCTACCCTAGTTATTATTCTATTCCAAACCCAGTCTTTACAAAGGTACCTCGTTCTCACAACTGGCCAAGAGTCTAGAAGATGATATCATAATTTTGGAGAGTTTGACCTGACTATGAATATCAAATAAAGCTTAGGCTCAGGAAAATGAATAGTCAAAGTCAATAGTCTTGGGTGACACAAACTTTGCACATACATAAATATATAACTACATTTATATAAAAATAAATAAACCATAAATTTAGCTCACATTCCATTCCCTTTGTACCCAAGGCCATCAACTCTAGCAGCATGCAAAGTCTTCTTACTATGTCCCAGGACTCTTTCTTAAACAGATGGATCACGTTAGGTGTAAAGATGACCATTCTCATCAGGCTTCACATAGTCTGGCAAGGAAGATCCAGGCATACTACATTGTGCAGAATGAGTTAACTACCTAACAGTCTCTGTATGAAAATACATTCCCAGCTGCTAGACAGCTTTGGCTTCTGCTTTTCAAATCCAGATCCCAGGCTTAGCACAAAATGTGTGTACTGTTGGAGTAGTGAGAGTCCAACGGCATTGATCTGAAAGCCAATCCAGATTTTAAGATGAAACTCCCCCAATAAATCTACTGCTGTTGAGTCAATTCGAACTCATCTCAGTCCTTTAAAATTTCTCTCACTCTCACTATCACTGAGTCAGTGACACATGGTGGCCTTATAGAACAGGGTAGAACTGCTTCTGTGGGTTTCTGAGACTGTAACTCATTATGAGAGAGTATAAAATCTTGTCTTTCTCCCTCAAAACAGCTGGTGGTTTCAAATTGGTGATTTTTTTTTTTTTTTATGGCATCACTGCCCTGGTGGGAGTAGGAAGCCCAGACTTGCTCCTGGAGAGCTGCTGCTGGATTGCTGGATTTGAACTGTCAACCCTGTGGGCTGCAGTCCCGCACACTACCACTAGGCCACCACGGCTCAGCCAAATTGGTGCTCTTGAGGCTAGCATAAACCACCACTGCACCAGGGCTCTTCAAATAGGATTTCAGACCCTGTCAATCTCTACTGCAGTAGCCAGATCATCCTGAGGAGCAGCTGGTGGATTTCCATTGCTGACCATCCAGCCCTATGCCTCAGCCCTCTGCCACCAGGACTCACTCAAAAACAAGAAAAAGAAAACCAAAGTGGTTTAAAAAGAAGAAATGTTAAAAAGGTGTTTTTTTCCCCCTTTTTTCATTTGGCCTCAGAAGCTATTGGGGTCAGTGTTGGCAAACTGGTTGAGAAGCCCCAAAATAGCTGAAAATATTTTCCCTCTTTTATCCTAATCTTTAGTTTTCAATTCTCACTTGGCTCATGCTAAGTTTTGAGAATTGGAAAGATATACATTGTGCATTATAGTCATGTAAGCTCTGATTTTCAAAAGAAAATCCTTCTGGTTTTTATTTTACTTAGTTATTCCTAAATTATCTTACAGTGACTTCCTCTTTTATGTAAGGTATACCATGTTGTACCCTGAACCTTTATGCCTCTCATTAAGTGTGGGAGGGAGGGAGATAGAGAACGGTACAAATAGAAAAACATACTAACACAGCCCCAATGTGCTTTGACAATCTCAGCTTCATTGTAAAGTTGCATATTTGTGGCCATAAGGGGGCACTCTGATACCAGATGCTATTAACTACTGTGATAACAATATTATTCAATGCTTTCTTCCTACTTTGGATGCTCACCTTGTGGTGTTACAGGACATTTTTGAAGACTCCAAGGACCAGAAGCATAGTATTTACCATGCTATGATCAGTGCAACTTTACTCTGTGCACAACACAGTCAAGGAATAGACCCTATTTTGTATTTTGCAGGTTTTTCCCTTCCCTGGATGCTAAGGTAGGGAACATTTATTCTACATCTATTTAGATGTTTACACTGGTTTTCTGGCTGAGTGTAAAATCAAGAGGAAGAAAACGAGAGCAACCGAATAGAAGCGAACCGTGTCTCTACTTGTTCCAAAGAACTGAGAGCCTGCAGAACATGGCCATCATTGGGAAGTATCATTAATATCGTGTGCTTTCACTGAAGCTAACTCACCAACAGTTGTAGCAGTGCATTGATAAGGAGCTGTCAGAAATGTTCAAGTGAGAGCATTGCTAAACATCAGACGGATTGTGACTGACAGATCTGAGACTATCAGAAAGATAGTTACTTGTGTTTCATTGCAAAGGCCTTCATCTGTGTCGATCATAACAACTTCTGGGTAACATTCCAAAGAACGAAAATTCCAGAGCACTTCATTGTACTCAGGTGAATAGATGGGTTCTTATTCAATCTGGATGCAGTGCAAACAATCTGAGAAACTGATCTAAAGAAAGCAGAATGTGGTATCAGATGGGGTGGGGGGGGCATTCTATTGATATGCAGATGACACACACGCCCTTGCTTGCAGAAAGCCAAGAGGACCTGAAGCCCTTTCTGATAAAGATCAAAAACTGCCATGTTCAGTGTGGGTATAACTTAATACAGAGAAAGGCAACATTCTCATAACTTGCTGGATTAATGGACAACATTAGGATAAAAGGAGAAAAAACTGAAGTTGTTAAGGATTTCATTTTATTTACATCCACAGTCTGCCTCCCAGGAAATAGACAAAAAACCAAAGGGTAATTGCATTGAGCAAATATGCTGCACAACGCCAATTCAAACTGTTGAAGATCAATGATGACACTTGGCGGACTAAGGTGTGCCTGAACCAAACCCTGGTGTTTTTTCATGACCTCATATGTATATGAAAACTGGACAGTGAGTAAGAAAGACCAGAGATGAAGTAATGTATAAATTATTCAAATTATGTTGGAGAAGAATATTGAAGGTACCCTGGAAGTCCAAGAAAGCAAACAAATCTGTCTTGAAGAAAGTATAATCAGAAGGCTCCTTAGAAGGAAGGATGGTGAGACAGGATGTCATGTCTTTGAACATTTTATCAGGAAGGACCCAATTGCTGGAAGCAGGTATCATGTTTCATGAAGTAGAATCCATGAAAAAGAAGATCCTTGGAATGAATTGATATATTGGCTGCGACAATTGGCTGTGACATACAACAATTTTGAAGTTGGTATTGAAGCAGGCGATGTTTTACTCTGTTGATTGCAGGGATGTGTACAGGGATACCGTGAATCAAGCCTGAGTCCCTGGCACCTAAAATTTACAGCCTATGCGATGCTGGTAACAGGATAATTCTGGTGAATGTCAGTGCCCAAGATATAAGTCTAATGTATTCAAAGGCCTGTCATCAGAGAGATAGCAGGTCTCATGGAAAAAATAGACCTTCTAAACTTCTAACAATAAATAAAAAGTAGCATGGCAAAAGATAGAAAAAAACTCTGGCTAGTAAGATAAGAGATTCCTTCTAACACAATCAAAACCAAAATGAATAAAAATAGAGCCCACCTCCTTAAAAAGTCTGGAACTACTCATTTATTAAAATTAATAATGTTTGATTTCAAACTTAAGCATAACATATAGATCCTAATTATACTCATATGTATTGAATATACAATATTTTTCAGACCATAAGATGCACTTTTTTTCTTATCCACAGTGGGGGGAAAACAAGGGTGCATCTTCTGGTATGACGGTGCGGTATCCCGGAACATTTTAGTATGCTGGTACTATTTAGTTCAGAATATTTTTTTTCTTATTTTTCTGCTCTGGTACTGGGAGCCTAAATGGAGGGAGGATGTTTCAAGTGTGATGGTGGCAACAGGTGTGCAAATGTGGTATGCATACAATGCATCATGTTGATCGTGATGGGAGTTGTATGGGCCCCCAATGGAATGATTTAAAAAAAAAAAAGAGGGAGGGAAGTGGAGCCTATACTAAGGGCTCAAGTAGAAAACATTTGGAAATGAAGATGACAACATGTGTACAAATGTGCTTGATACAAAGGATGTATTGAATGTTATAAAAGATGTAAGAGCCCCCAATAAAATTATTGGGAAAAAAAGTAGAAAATATTGACGTTGTCAAGAATTTTATTTTACTTGGATCTATAATCAACAGTCTAGAAAGCAATTATTAAGAAATTCAATGATATATTGTGGTAAGCAAATGTACTTAAAACACTTCTTTAATATGTTATAGAGCAAAAATGTCACTGTGAGGATTAAGGAGTGTCTGATTCAAATCATGGTATTTTCATTTGCCTCATATTCATATGGAAACTAGACAATAAATAGATAGGGAAAACCAAAACAAACAAGCAAAAATAACTTGGGCGTGTCTTATGGTCACAGGAGTCTTATGGTTCTAAAAAACATGGTAGTAATGAGATCACTTCATCCCTGAATCAAGCTTGGTAAGCAAGAATTATCCTTGCCATCTCATGCCTCGTTCTTCTGAGTCTCAGACTTTGTATTTCTTCTCAGTGAAGTAGTAAGCAACTATTCTTGCAGTAGTCATGTCATGGAAACGGTGTTTCCTCAAGGAAGCAGGGCTTCCAAACTTGAAGTGCCCCTGGTCTGCTACCCCAGTCCCTAACACCGTGCGCTCCCTCTGCCTGTGGGGAGTGACTTACATAGCTGATCCGGAAATGCCTGCAGGCCCAGTCTTCTTGTTCCTCCTCTGAGACCATCTCCACGGTGATGTCTCCATAAGGGATGGGTTCTTCCGTGAAAGGCCAATAATGGTCACATTTCACCTGAGGTTAAAATGATAACATAACCCTTTAAACAAACTGGTCTAAAAAAAGGAAGCTGGTGTTAACTTCTGGAGCACTAGGAAGAGAGAGGGCATTGGTTTAAATGGCACAGAACTGGTGTGAGGATGGAAATGAACAGGTAAAGTAGTTTCTACTATCGGGAGGAGTCATGGATAGCAGTGGTGGGTGCTGCTGGCTTTGAGGCAGGGGTGAAAGGCCTCCCCAGCTACTTACTCTCCTTTTCTCATTGCATTGAGTGAGCATGACAATCATCTGAGACTTCTGTTGGAGGACCATCTTCCAAAAATCATTCCTGGTCTCTGGAAGCGGGCCCTGGGTGGCGATATACTCCTGGGGTGAGTTGTATCCCTGAGAGATACATGACAAACAAAAGTGTCACCCAATGAACCCTGGCTGACACCAAATGCGATTCCACACACGGAAGTCAAAACTGAAAAGTAAATGGTGATAAACCTGGAGAAGGGTTCTACAACTGATGTACAGCTCGCTCCTTTGTCCATCAAAAATGCAGTCAGTGTGTTTAACTGACCATGGAGACCAGTGTGCTGTTTGAGCATTGCTCTCTGGAAGTTTACAAAACCACGCGATAATCGGTGTCTTTCCAGATGTTGCAACATCTGGAAAGCAGTTAAATGCAACGGAGAAATGATCTTTAAGCAGAATAATCAACCTGCCCTTTAAGTAGTTCTTCACAAAGACATATGAACATTGCTACTGTCTTAGCCCCAACCTTAGTTCTGAAATGGAACTGGAAATCTACTCTATAGAGTTGAATTTCCAGTGAGGGAGTGGTTCTCTTTTTTAACTGTTCAAGCTATCCATATGCTCCTCTGCATTGTATCCAGTTGGCTGGGTTGGCATTTGAATGCCCGAGTCTTGATCTTTCTCTTGAAAATCACCAAGGACTCTAATCCACCCCAGTCTTACTTTTCTTCCTTTTGTAGGCAGTAAGACCAATATTTAGGTCTAAGGGTTTAGGATCTGGGGTGGAGGGGATTTTAAGGCTATGAGCATTCCCTCTCATTTGAAAAAAAATGCTTTATGTATTTTGGTTTATAGATGCATATTCTATATAGTTGCACAGCTATGTTGACAAATGAAATCAGTAATAATATCCTGCTAACTGTACCCCACCCCCAGATAAATATGGTTCTCTTTTTTCTCCCCCACCATCCTCCCTTCCTCCTTCCCTTTATAATTTCCTATCGCTTTTCTGTTCCAATCCCTCCCTCTTCCTGGCCCCACCTCATCCCTGATCTCCTGGTAGTCTTCAAAATCTTATCTTGTGGTGTAAAATACCTTTCTTTAATAATAATGGTATCATATTTATTTTTATGAGCTTGATTATTTTGCTAAGCAAAAGGTTCTCTAGTTTTGCCCATGCCTTATGTGTTTAAGAGAGCCATCATTGCATTATTGCTGCATAATATCCTCTTTATGAATGTACCAGCTATATGTTTACCATTGAGGTACTTACAGGTATATAATTGGCATTGATGTAATCAGCACCCTCTTCTTCATTCATGGAAACTAATCTCACCCGGCTAAAGTCATCTGTAAAGTGTTAAGGAGGAAATAAATATTAAAAATCAGGATGGAAGGAATAATTGTCGACTTTTTTTTAACCTAATCATATCAAGTCAAAATAGTTGACAATATAGTAGGTAGCATTTCTTTGTAGTCTGATTTTTATTTTTTAGCCATACCTCAATGCTAGCTTCTTGTTTAAATAAGTGCACTATTTTCTCTTTACCTGAACTTGGGTGCAGAAGGACGGTGTCCAGATATTCTAGTTGACAGTGCAGGAGATAAGCAGGCATCTCAAACTATGGCTCATGGGCCACATGTGGCCTGCTGTGGACATTTATCCAGCCGCCGGTTGTTTTTGCTGCTGCTGTCTGTCCTGCCTTTAGCAGCTGATTCATCTCGGACCCGCGGTGAATTTGTTAATAGTTTTTCTTTTTTTTAAACTATAGTCCATCCCTTCAACAGCCTGAGGGACAGTGAACTGGCCCCCTGTTTAAAAAGTTTGAGGACCCCTGAAATTCTAGTGTATGAGTGATTGCCTGGAATGCACTAATAACTAGCCTAAACACAGTACTTGCAATTCACTTGGGGATATACAGAGAATTCACTACTTCAAGAAAAGAAGATGAAATTTTCTGGACTTTTAAATTGATGAACTTTAAAAGAAAAAAATGAAAATAACAGCTGTAGAAGCACACTTATGTTATGAACAAATTTTATCAAGAAATTTTTGTCAGGGAGATCTTTCTTTCTCCCTTGGCTTGAGTATTAATCTTTATAATTTTGTGAGCTTCTAGATGATAGACTAAGCTCTTGAAAAGTCATTGCTTGTCACCCCTTCATGAATTCCCTCTGTTCTTAACCCACATCATCTGTCCCATTTCCTCTCTGTTTCCCTGCCTTCTCCTTTCCTAACTCTCTGAGGGTTGACCTTGGGACAATGTGGTCCCTTTGATCTTATGTGGTTGATTATTCTAACATGAGAATGAGTTTCGGACCTGCAGGGAGACAAAGAATCCATGGATTGGAATGGACTCCATTGCAGGGAAAGTTTGGCTCAGATTTTTTCTCCCACTCTCTCCAGGATCATCACTCATTGATGAAAAATGACACCATTTTTAGTCTCTCTCTTCCAACATTTCAAACCTCCCTTTTTAAATTCCCCTAGACTGGTTGATTCGAAAGTTAATGATTGCAATGCATTTTAATTGTCTACTTTATAAAGAACCTGGAAGTTGCTTAGTTGTTTGTTAGGCAGCTTGCTAACCAAGGTTGGCAGTTCAAACCCACCAGGCTCTCTGTGGGGAAAAGACCTGTTCTCATTAAGATGACAAGCTGTGGAACTCTATGGGACAGTTGTACTATGCCTGCTATTGTCACTATGAGTTAGGGTAAACCTGATTTCACACAACAACAAAAACAACAATGACGACAATGACTTTATAGTACCTTTCCCCCATGGAGTACTGTTTCATTATAGCAATGCTACAACAAAATAGAACCTGCCAAACTCAATGAATACACTCCATTTCCCCGATATTAGTTTTGTCCTTTTGTCAGAATTGACAGACGATAATTTATGAGAGCACGAAAATGATCTGATCCCCAAATTGATTGAACTAATTTTCATCTCCAAAAGGCCAAGTCTACATTCTTATGAAAATCCTCCTAACATGTTAACATGAAAGAGATGAATAGATTCACTGTCATCACCGACATGGCCTTCAGAATTCGGATGACAATTAGCTATGACCACAGGTAGGGGTGACTGAAATGCTGGTGAACCCGCAACCTCTCCACGAATGGGTGTTATTGAGGATCTTACATGGTAAGATGTTGGTGTAACGGTTTTTGCAACGATTCAGTGGAAGATCTGCCGCAAAGTGTGGGATATCCAGTCCAATCAATTTCAACTCCTGTAAATGACAGAGGGTGAATTTATGAGATTTGCATACATGGTATAGATTTGACCATTGTTCCCAGTTTCCACCCCCTGTCTTTGCCATATGACTTTGGAGAGGCTTCTTTCTGGGGAAGCGGGTTCTGCTCGGCCCTACTTATCAACTTGCTTTGTTCCGTGAGCTTAGGCAGACCTCATGTAGAATCAGAGTCCTGCCATCTGCCATCTGTCACGAGAAGAAAATACCCAAGGAGTTGCTGCCTCCAAAATGAGGAGACACATGCTGTTAGATGGCACCGGGTGGGTTCTGACCCACAGCAACTGTGCACAAAGCACGGCCCGGCCCTGCACCCTCCTTACAATTGGCCTGATGTGTGAACCCACGGTCACTGCCACTGTGTCAATCCATCCTGTTGAGGCGTTCCTCTTTTTGCTGCTTCTCTACTTTACCAAACCTGAGGTCCTTCACTAGAAAAGACCCCCCCTCCCCATCCCTGCCTACAGACCCAGGGAAGAGAGAAATAAATGTTGGAGGCCACAAGAACACCAAGGTTGTTTATTTTATAGCATGCCTGTATCAATATTTGGCTATGATAGTTCACAAATATCTTAGCTATCTTACTGATCATTTGGGGGAAGATAAGAATTAACATGTAGGAAATTTGAAAAGATATGCCTGGGAGAAATTTGGAGGTGTGGGCTAACAGGAAAGTATGCAATTTGCATATACATGATCAATTTAATGAAGAAATATAGATTAATTTTTCTGAAGCTAATGAATGAGTGCTCAGTCCTCAGGAAAGACTGGAGTGAAGATCAGTAAGGAAGGAGGAAGCTATATGGAAGGCTATGGTCACTACCTAGTGAGAATGAGGTCTTGAAGGTAAACTGGAATTATTAGAGGGAGGTAAACTCGCCTGTGACATTTAGAATATCCAAATGTCTGCTCATTCCTGTACTCATAGATCCTATTGTTTGAGGTTGTATTGTTTGGGCAATTTTGGTATAGACCAACAATCATCACACTCTTAAATGTCCATGTGACTGGGGAAAAAGGTGGACAGGGTGCTCTAATGGGATCTCACAGGAAAGGGAAGTGTGTTCAGGGTCCCCTCTGGGGTGTTGCCCACGTTGTGAGCTTGTGAATGGTGCACTCTGGATTTGTTCAGGAGCAGATAGATGGGCTTACCTACATAGTATGCTTCTTTCTTTATGTCTATTAGTGAAGCAAGGCAGAGGCCAATTTTATCCACACTTATTAGATGTTAATATTGCACATCAGGTTTACTCTATATCATGTCTCCCCATTATTTCTTCAACAAATTATCACCCGGAACTTGTGGTTCTCTGGGGAAGAACTTCAGAGTGTCTTCACTTTTAGAGTGAATGGGAGACATATGACTGTGTTTTAAGACTGGGTGGGAATGTTCTAGCCACAGGGTCAAAATCATCAATACCAGCCAAGATCACATGCTTCACCAGAGTCCCAGCTATGGCTTCTGGATGTGTGTGTGTGTGTGTGTGTGTGTGTGTGAATGAAATATCTGACCAGTATGGCCTGTGAACAGCATCATAAATATCCCAATGGCCTTTGGCAGCAAGTTTCTCAGTCCCGTTTTCAGGGATTGAAAAAGAATTTATCTTTCATGCCTTTGTGTCTTAAGTTTCGTATAAAAGTATATGCTTAAGAAACAAGCTACTTGGCTCTTTAACTGCTTCTAAATAGAAGATTTAAAGTTAAAAATATTATTAATTGGGAGTTAATACATCTAGCATACCATTCCATAGTTCAAGAATGTCGAGTAGTATTGTACGATTACTACCACAACCAGTTTCCAAACTTTCTTTTCCTTCCTGCAGCAAGGTTCCCCTCGAACCTATAAGCACGAGGTTCCCAACTTGCAATCAACACACATGAGCCAACTATTCACCTGGTTTTCCATCTCACGGTCATTCCACATCACTTTCTGCTTTCCGAGGGAAACAGAAAAGTCTCAACTCCTTGGACTAATTTGAAGTCAACCTTAAATGTATACTCTACTCAGTCTGATTTTCCGTTCACAGCATAGTAGTTCTTCCATCTCAGCTGAACCTGTTAGCTATCAACTCTTTAAAAAAAGAATGCTGTTACTGTTAGTTCCATTCAAAGGTGGTTTTAAAGGCCAACTCTGATTTTTGTAAGAAACAAAATCTGATTTTTTAACAACTTGAAGCCAAATCAGTGTTACTTTTTTTAACTTCTTTTTTTTCTCCCCAGTGGGAAACTTACTTACATGATACAGTTGTTACTTGAATACTTTAGACATCATAGGAAATGGCCTTTGTGAACAACTTATCAAAACATCCAGCCTATATTGGAGTATTACATATAGGCTGTGTGGTCTGGGGCAAATCAAGTTTCTGCCTGGCATCAATTTAATTATCTGTGAAATCGGAACAATAACACAGCCGCACATTACAGACCAACAAAATTGCTTTCACTGCCATCGAGTCAATGCCGACTCTAGTGCATCATTATGGCGCAGGATGGTGAAGGTATTTCTGCTACGATCAGGTAGAAGATGAAGTGTGGCTGTTTGCCGAGCCTGAGACTGCCACTTTGTCTTCCTGTGCTGTTTACTGCAATAGACCAGCTCCCATGCCCCCAACTCCAACGCTGCCCTCCACCCCACCCCCAACTCCCACTATGGGGATGCAGTGATACACCACAGGAAAAGGATTCAGA
>PVJH01026427.1:0-21241 GCA_004026705.1 Nesogale talazaci
CTAGCCAGTGAGGCCCTGAGGTGCCAGGAGTCTTAGGTCTCGGCCGTCAACCAGGAAAAAACCATTATTACTGTGCTCTGACCTTACCCAGGCAATCACTGAGGATATGTGGGTGCATGAACAAGAGTGATGAAGAAAACTGATGGTATCTGGCTCTCAAAATATATAGCGTCTAAGGTCTTAAAGACTTGAGGGGGCTGAGCGCAAGTGGCGTAGTGGTTCTGCGCGGGACTGCAGCCCACTGGGATGGATGTTCAATTCCAGCAGTGGAGCTGGGCCTCCTACTCCCACGGAGAGCAGTGATGTCCCCCCCCCCCCAAAAAAAAAGACTTGAGGATAAGCAAGCAGCCATCTAGCTCAGGAGCAACAAAACCCACCATAAAAAAAGCACACTAGCCTGTGCGACCGTGAAATATTGAAAGAATCATATCAATATGTGACCACTGTCCCGATATGATCACCGAAGACAAATGGGTGCAGAGGCAAACAGAGTGGAGGAAGCTGATGGTTCCCAGCTACTGAATGATAAAGCATCTGGGGTCTTAAAGGCTTGAAGGTAAATGAGCGGCCATTTAGCACAGAAGCAGCAAAACCCACATGGAAGAAGCACATCGGTCTGTGTGACCATGAAAGGTCAAAGGGAGCAGGTATCAAGCATCAAAGAACAAGAAGCACATCACTATGAATGAGGGAAAGAGCAGGGTGGGGACCCAAGGTTCATATGAGGGAAATTGAATACCCCCTTACAGGGGAGTCAGGACCAGTCGGGTTGTAGTGAAGTAGCGATGAGACATGCAGCTTTCCTCTAGTTCTTAAAGGTGTCCTCCCCCCATCTATCATGATCTGTGGCAGTCATGTACTCGTGTCAGTTTCATGATTGGGACGCTAGGGGTGGAGTCTAGCTTGTCAATCTGGAGATAGCCAATGAGACCTCTGTGTGGGCATGAGTTTCTCCTGAGATTTCTGGGAAATCTTGCCGTATTTCTCAATTGGAGAAGGGAGACTGGACGGAGTCTTCTAGAGATGAACTACTGACAGGACGAGATGATGGTGTGCTGATCAATCCTGATTCCTGGAGAATTGAGAAGCCAGAGGAGAGGCCAGAGGAGAAGCCACATGGGCTTGCCCTGATGGAACCAGACCTCGGGGCCCGGAGAAGTCACAGAAAGACCCCTGCCAGCACTGATATGCTCCCACCACCAATGGATACACTGATGGACCCTAAACCCTGGAAAATGAGAGACCACTACCAGCACAGGGACACATCTGCTGCATGTGCTTCATGAGTTGGAAGGAGATTTTATAGACCAGTATGGGCTAATATTGGACTTATGACTTTGAACTAGACTGGGTTGGGTTACTTTCTCAATGTTCCCTTCCTCTTGTATATAAACCTTTCCCTTATATCCATAAGCGTGCTTATGAATTTTTTTCTCTAGTCTACCCAGACTAACACATAACCCCTGTTCTACCTTACAAATCCAGCTGGCCTGGAGGAGATACACTGGTACAGAAGAGAACTAGAAATTCAGGGAACAGGGCGGATGAGTTCCTCAGAACCAGTAGTGAGAATGGAGTTACTGGATGGGTAGAAGAAGGTGGGGATCTACACATAACCTCCTATCTGGAGGATGGTTATTGGAGGAATGGGTGAGGGGAGATGTTGGGCAATGTAAGCTATGACAAAATAATAATTCATAAACTATTGAGGGGTGTTGGGGCAGGGGTGTGGGGAGGGAGGGGAAAGGATGAAAAGCTGATATCAAGGGCTCAAGTAGAAAAGCAGAGATATGGAAAATGATGACAACAGCAGGCATGCGATGGTGCATGGCACAGTATATGTATGTATATATGTATTGTGATAGGTGATAGATGAGCCCCCAATAAAATAATTTTTTAAAAGCCAACTCAGTTTTCATCTCCTGGCATAAATAAGTAGCACACACAATTTGTCTTAGTCTTTACTCTGGTATAACTTTCCAAACTTATTTGACTTACTGCCCTCTTGTCCAAAAAAAGATAACTTATTTCCCTCATGGCAATTAAATACTTTTACACCAGAGCCCATAATGCAGGATAAAGGGTGTTTTTGTTGTTAGGTGCCAACTAGTTGGATCCGACTCATAGTCAGTCTATGCACAACACAACAAAGCACCCCACAGTCCTGCTGCATCCTCTCAATTATTCTTATATTTTAGTCCACTGTTGAAGTCACTGTGTCACTCCATCTTATCAAGGGTCTTCCTCTTTTGGGCTGCCCCTCCCATCCTGGGACTGATTCTCTCCCAATAAAATATCCTAAGTATATGAGACAAAATCTCATTAATCTCTCTTCAAAGGAATATTCTGGCTATACTTCTTTTTTTTGGGGGGGGGGGGAACATCACTGCCCTCTGGTGGTCATGGGACTGGTTATACTTCTTCCAAGATAGATCTGTTTGTTCTTTTAACAGTCCATTATACTTAAGCTATTTCTTCTTTTTCAGCATCAATATTCAAAATGCATTGATTCTTCTTTGGTTTTCCTTGTTCAACACCCAACATGCATACGAGGCATTTGAAAACACCATAGTTTGCATCAGGCACATTTTAGTCCTGAAAGTAACCTCTTTGTTTTTCAACACTTTAAAAGGGTCTCGTGCAGCATATTTACCCCCAAGCAAGGTGTTGTGCAATCTCTCGATTGCTACCACCATGAGTTTTTATTGTAAATCAAAGCAAGACAAAAATCTTGACAGCATCATCATGTCCTCCATTTATCACTATGTTACTTCAAGGGTAGGCAAATTCTCCATCGATCAAGATGGCACCTAAAGTATAGGCATACTTTTGTAGCTCCCCTGGATCTTTCCAGTACCCTCCCCCCACCAGGGTGTGGGTATGGGTGTGGTATCACTCACTTTGGGAAACGCTGCATAAATGAAGCCAGATGAAAGGAGGTCAGAAGCAAAATAGGATCCTGCTCTCCAGAATCCCATGGGGGAGTTCATGCAGTAAATTACACACTCACCTACTTTTAGGAGGAAATGGGTATTTGGGGCTGTACCAGATTATCTTAAATTACAATGGACAGTGATGTCCACTACCGCCAGACTTCTTCGAATGTTTGGAAGGCCTGGGTGGTGAAAAAAACGTTATTGCTCCTAGTCAATCACAAAACAGTTGGAGGATTGAATTCATCCAGAAGTACCTTTGAAAAGAGACCTGGCAATCTTCTTACTAAAAAATCAGTCATTGTAAACCCACACGTTGGGTGCCATGACTCAGAAGAAATGCCAGGGTAAGTGAATGGCTTCATTTAGGATGTAAGGTTAGGCTTCTGTATGCGTGTCTTTGGAAATAAGGAGCCCTTTCTGCTCCTGAAAACATGACAGAAGAGTTTCTAATAATCTAGGATGGTATACCACAACTCTACCAGAATTACATTTGCAATGTGCTGGGAGTAATGGCGAGGACCTAACCCAGTGATGCTGTTTTACAAATGACGACCCTGACATGACACAGTGGCTTAGCACCAGGATTCTCTTTGAAAACATTCTCACCAGCCCAGCCCTTTCTAACCTGTTCAGCATTGTGTTAGTTCATGTAGACTAGAGAAACAAATTCATAGACACACATATGCATATAAGGGAAAGGTTTATATACAAGATCCTCTGTACATTAAGAAAACATTCGAACCCAGCCCAGTCCAAGGTCATAAGTCTGATATTAGCCTATATGTCTGATACCAGTCTATAAAGTCTCCTTCAGACTCACGAAGCACACGCAATCACAGGTCAGTGGGTGCAGAGTCTTGTGTATCCAGTGGCGGTGGAAGCATCTCAGCACTGGCAGGAGTCTCCCCATGACTCCTCCAGGTTCCAGGGTTCAGGGTCTATCAGCATACTGCCATGTGTCTTGTCAGCTGCAATGTCTCCCAAGGATTGAGCCATAAGTCTCTCACCTCCATGGTGGAAATACTATGAGATTCCCCAGAATTCTCAGGAGAAAGCCATGCCCACGCAGAGGTCTTATTGGCTACTTCCAGATTGACAGGCTAGACTCCACTCCTACACTCTTAACCCTGAAATCAACACGATTACAAGACTGCCACAGTCTTGCTTGAGGAAATGAAGCTGGGATGGAATAAAAGTTACACGAAAAATTGCAGGTTCCCTGAATGGGAACCTTGGGAAAGGTATAGTGAGCCGTCTCAGGGGTTGAGCTGGGAGGTTGCATTCATACCAGCTCTGTGGAGAGCAGCACACTTTCAGAGCAGCCCAGATCCTGCCATCTTTGAGCAGGCCATGCTATTTCAGACTCTGGCCATCAAGAGTTGTGATTGCTATGCCACACACACATTCCCTTTGTTTTCTACAGAGGAGATTAAGTTTCTAGAAGGACATCTCCATAGACTCTTCTCTGTTGCAGTTCTTGTTCAGGTACTCAGATTTAGCAAGTTCCCATACATTCCAGTTTGGTAGCCGTGACTGGACCAGAAAGAATATGTCAAAGCCCTACTTCTGATTTTCAATGGTAACTGGACTTTGGGTCAAGCCCTCATCTTCCCTGATAATTTCAAACTTAGCTATGAATGTGTTGCCCCAAAGAGAAAGGCTTATTTTTCTCATGTCTTTCCAATCATAAACTCAGTGCCATGGTGTCAATTCTGAGCCACAGAGACCCTGTAGGACAGAGTAGAACTGCCACAGAGGGTGTCCAAGTGTGATATGACAGGCAGGCTTGTTGTGCCAACATGGCCAAAGAAGATAGGTAGGTTTGTTGTGACCGCATGGCCAATGAACACATGTAGGATCAATTGAAGGGCAGATATATGAATGGCTCAATGGCCCCATCCTCTCTCTCTTGCTCTTGAATCTTCGGACCAGCCAGCTGCCTTGTTTGTCCTGTGCCTCAATTTTCAAGCTACACTACCCATGGGGCACCTAATCCATGGACTGTGTCGCTGTGAGTTGAGGTTCTTTGAAGCCCTGCTTTGCCACGCTCCTAGAATATACATCTCTTGAGCTGGGAACTGTTGAACCCTGTCATCTGGCTGACTGTTGGTGACCTGCCTTGCTGTTTGCTGCTTGTGGCTGGATAGCCTGAATTTCTCTACAGAGGACTACTCGGTGGCCCTCAAAGACTCGAAGGATTGCCAGTCTACTAGCTGTCTCACGCAAGTGAGTTGCACTGAGTAGTACAAATGTGTACTACTTTATTTCTTATGTTAGATATCTTTCTATCTATATAAATATATAGAGAGTTATTAGTGTTCTGGTTTTTTTTCTCATGTTAGATATCTTTCTATCTATATAAATATATAGAGAGTTATTAGTGTTCTGGTTTTTTTTCTCGAAAGAACCCTGTCTAATGCACCAAGGTATTCATCTTTTTGGAAGTTGACTGCAGCATGTCTCTTCCCCAGAGCAACTGGTGTGTTTAAAGCGCTGACCTTCTGATTAGTGGTGAAGTGTTTTAACACTGTGACATCAGGTATCCTTCCCTTCAATCACAAGAAATCAGAGAGCATTATGTTCTTATTTGGGAGTATCTGTGACACAAATTAAAAGTCAGTTTAATATGTTGGCAGAGGTGATAGAGGACTAGGTGGAGGCCACTAGGAAGCCAACAGTAAGAGTCTGGACTTGAAATTAGTCCCCATAGACATCTTGGGTTCCTTTTGTCTTTCTTGGTCCCTAGTTTGAGAAGATCCTAGACAAGATGGTTTGACACAGTGGCTGTAATGATGGGCTCAAGCATAGAACAGTGGAGTGGATGGTGCACAACTGGACAGTGCTTCCTTCTGTTTTATATAGGAGAGTCAGAAGACTCAAGTCAACTTCCCCACGCCCAACAACAGTGGATGAGAAGATCTGGCAATGGGCTTAGTATTCTGTACCCAGCACTCTCTTTTGCTACCATGATAAAGAGAAGACCAGATATTCTCTCAGCCACATGTGGAATCTTTATTAACCTGTGATCATTAAAACTCATTCTCTCCACCCATAAGAACCAGAACCCCTTGATGAGAAATCAGAGATTTGGGGTACATGCTTTTGTTAGGTACTTGTACCTGGGGACAGATTCCCATTTCTGACAAAAGTCTTCCTGCCCCTATTTTGGAGTCCTGCTAGTGGTGTAGTGGTTACACATTGGGCTTTGGTCTGCATGGTCAGTAGTTTAAAACCACCAACAGCGCCACTGGAGGAAGACCAGGCTTTCTACTCCTGTAAACAGTCACCATCTCAGAAAGCTACAGAGGAGTCAGCATTGACTCAGTGGCAGCAAGGTTTGGGGTTTTCTTTTCTTTTCCCCTAACAGAAGCAGAGAGAGTGGGTAGGAACCCAGCTCTCAGTAGCTGGAAGGCCTTTTGATTGGTTCTCTAGGCACAATGTCTGTTTGTGCGAAAAGAAGCCCCTCACACCCCTCTGGTCAAAGGGGTCTCTGTGCCTTGAAGATTAAAAACAGCAGGTCCTTATGAGGAAGTTCATTCTTTAAGCCCTTCTTCTATTTCCATCCTTCTTGGTCTACTTTCATAAGGGTCTGTTTATTTGTATATTAATGTGTTTATTCACTGTTTCATTCATTCAGCAAACTTTTCTTAGACCCTCATGTACTAGATCTTGGGGATAAAAATGTGGTCTTTACTCTCATGGAGCTTTTATTCTATGGAGGGAAACTTACACACACACACATACACACACACACACACTGTTTTAAATGCTCTGAAGTCAAAGAGCAAGTTGAGGGTATGAATAGCAGGTGAGAGGTCAGTTACCCTGGGATATGAGAAAGGGGCATGTGCGTTCAAGCCTGTTGCTGCAGGCCATTCAGCACTTACTGGCCTCAGGGGAAGTTCCATTTTTTCCTATGAAACTAAAAGTAGGGGTTCTAGCAGAAGGTGATAAGGATAATGGGACACACAGATTTTAAGTGTCCTGATTTCACATTTGTTTCTGTGGCATCAGAACAAGGAACCGCTCTATTTTTTGGACTTTCAATCAGAAAGGTTTTGTTAAGCAGTCATTTCTCTATAGTATATTTGGGGCGATTTCTAGCTAATCCTCATAGAACTTCTTAGTTCAATCGCTCAGTTAGCTGAGGCTGAGCAACACATGACATCCTGGCTTTAAGCAGAGGAGTCTTGTTAAGGATATTACCATTGTTTACGAGACGTTGGACCCCAACATGCTGCATGATCAGCAAGGCTAATCTTGCCCCCAAATTAAAAACATATGAGGATTTCTGCTATGGCAGTGATGTAGGAACTGGTACATAACTTGCCCTTCCACTTGGAACAGCTGTAAATAGGCGCACAATGTCAGGCACTGAACTATTGACCGCAGGGGGCTGTGGTTTCTGAGAGAGGGGAAGCACCTGGCATGAGGGAACCTCCTGCAGCCCTAGAAGGCATGTCCGCTGAGCTGCACTGTCTGAGCAGAGAGGCAGAGAGGGGAGCTCCAGGCTGTGGACAGGGCTGGAATTGGTGTGAAAGATCTCAGGAATTTCCAAAAGAACAAACAAGTCTGTCTGGGAAGAAATATAGCCAAAATGCTTAGGAGCAAGGGTGGTGAGACCTCGTCACGCGTGCACATTTTGGACATGTTGTCAAGAGAGGTCAGACCCTGGAGAAGCACCCCATGTTTGGTAAAGTAGAGAGGCAGCCCCAAAGAAGAAAACCCGCATGAGCCGGCTTGACACTGGCTGCAACAACTGGTGCAAGCAGAGAACAATTGGGCGAATGGCGCAGGAACGGGCAGTGTCTCCTCCTGTGGCACACAGCATTGCGATGAGGCGGCATCAAACAATACACCATAGCTTCGTCCCCAGATTGAAAAGTATGCAGTAAAAATTACCAGACCTATGAAGCAGCAGGAAAGTGTTACTAGAAACACAGGTCTAAAGAAAGGATTGAAAAATACCATAAATGGTAAAAGTATGATACAATATGAAGGCATTTATTTTCCTTGTTTCATCTAATGTTTTAACAGATTATTTACTATTTAAATAATACTTTGAAAATATAATAGAGTCTTAGTAGTATCGTGATTAAGCAAAAAGTTGGAAGGTTTAAATCTATCAGCTTTCAGCAAGAGACAAATGTGGCAGTCTCCTTCCAGAAAGATGACAGCCTTAGAAAGCCAATGGGAGAGCTTAACTGTGTCCTATAAGGTTGTTTTCCCCATCTCCCCCTCTCCCACGCCCCCAGAACAATCAGTCCCATTGTTTTCTCCTCCAGACTGTTCATCCAGCCGATCTTATCTAGATAGACCTGCAGAGATGATAATATTCACAAAAAAACAAGACATAGCCAGACAAAACAACAAAAGAAAACAAAATGATGACAACCACAACATAAAAAACAATGTACAGAAAAATATATAAATAAGTAAAATAATAATAATAATAGAAAAACCTGTAAATGGTTCAAGGTTTGTTTGTTGACCTCTAGGAGTGCCCTCCAGTTGAGTCCAGTCAGGTGCCACAGCCGTATATGTTTGGCACTCCCGTGGGAGCTCCTGCTCTGCTGCACACCCTTAGTGTTTTGCTTCTGTGTGGTGGGGTCAGACTAGGTGCAATTCTGACCTTGTGTTGTCCCTGTAGTTTCTTAGGTCAGCAAGGGATGTTGTGTCTCATGGCGGGGCTCACCACATGCTCCTCTCTGTGCAGGCCTGTTCTGAGGAGGGATATAGTCCTCAGGGCTTGGTGAACCAGGAGGCACTTCCCTCACTCTTGCTCACCCTTCATTGGCTCTCATGGTTTGCACACATTATTATTGAGAGATTTGTCTTATCGTGTACTGGCTTAACTCCCCATTGATTTATTCTACTTCCTTGCTCTTTCAATATATTATCTAGTTTCAAAATCTTACTATTAATTGCTTGCATATTTCTTGTTTTTTATATGCTTTCTAATTTTTCATTTATTCTGTCACTTTGTTCTTGTAATGTTTATGTAAATTCTAAAGTTTTCCTCTGCATTTTCTTTGATTTCATTTGCAGTTTTCTAAATTCTCCTCTTAATCCATTAAAAGTATGCATGATTATTCCTCATTCCTTATCAAACTATTCCCCTGTCATTTGTTCATTAGACAGTTCTTTGAAACTGAATTGGGGCCACTTGTTTGAGCCACTCCATGTAGTTTCTTTGTGTGAACTGAAATTGTCTTTGTCTCTGAGACATTGTGGCGATATTAAATTTGTATTTAATTGCCAGTGTGTTTTTAGACACTCACTGCCTGTCTCCTGGTGTGTGTGTGTGTGTGTGTGTGTGTGTGTGTGTGCCCAGCATTCTGTTTGATTTTCACATAGCACAGTTGAAAGCATATTTGACTGGCATTAATTGCTATCTATCAATAATCAGATAAAGAAGAAACAGGTAGAGGCCCCTGTAATGAGACCAAACTTCATTTGGCTCAAAATCTGTTTGCTTTCACTTATCACCCAGTGGTAGCAATTCTAAAGAGGGTTGCAATAAAATACCCCTACGTCACAAAGGCAGACCGCTCCCAGAGATTTCCCCTCTACATATGTCTGCCCACCACTAATGATAGCTATGCTCTGTGCTTTATAAAAATTATGCAAATTTCTCTCCCCCCCCCCACCAACATTAACTGTAAAAATGTTTCCTCATTCAGAGCGTCCTTAAATAGAATTTTTTCAGGGTTGTCTGAGAGGTTCCGGGAACTGCTCCATCCTGGCTGCAGTCTCTTTGGGGGGTTCCTCAGGGCTCTTGTGATTTTGCATTGCTCCTATTCACGATCTGGCATGTTCCCTTCTTGGTTTGCCCCTCTGTGGAGGACTTACTTCCATGTGTGCCCAGTTTTATCCTCTACTGTAGCATGCTGAGCAAGGGAACTTGACAGTCCTATCATCTTCTCTGTGCCTTAAAATCTTGGGGCAGGGACATCGTCACCAGGACTTGGTATGCCAGTTTGGGGTCTAGTCTCTCCCTCTCCCTCTTTTCTTCCTGGTATGGGTGTGGCAAACCAGCCCCTCTCCCCAATCTGTAGGTTTAGGGTTGTCCTCAGTAGCACATGTTTTGGGAAGTGGGGGTTGGGGAGTTGGGTGTACTTTGGCTCTGATTGGGGCCAACCCTGTAGAGCTCTATTCATAATTACTCCATGTGGTCTTCTTTATCAGGTTATGTTTTAGGAACTATAATGTCTCTTTGATTAATTAGAGGGGAAAGGTGGCCCCAAAGATCTGGCAGAAGAGGAAGGCAGCTGCTTTCTTGTTCTTCCGTGTCTCACAGCTGGTTTTTGAGAAGGAGCCCTGGAGAAAGGTCAGCAGTTTGAAATCACCAGTCACTCTTTGGGAGAGCGATGTCATAGAAACCCACAGGGTCAGGTCTACCTTGTCCTCTAGCAGGGGTCCTCAAACTTTGTAAACAGTGGACCAATTTACTGTCACTCAGACTATAGTTAAAAAATAAATTAAAAAAAAAAAAACTATGAACAAACTTGCTGTAGGCCCAGGATGAATCAGCTGTGAAGCAGGACAGCAGCAGTGACAAAAACGCCAGGCGGACCGGATAAATGTCCTCAGCAAGCCGCATGTAGCCCACGGGGCCTATAGGGTGCAAGGGAGTTTGTTTGATTTCTGAGATCATGAATAGAGTCAGAAAAAAGGCATAGTTTTCTTCCCCAAAGATTTTGGACATCAACAGAACTGAAAATATCTCATTATGAGTGTGCGTGGGTGGGATATGGAGGTGTGCCTCCCTGGTACACAAGGTCAGTATTGCTACAGACCCAGGGCCAAGAGAAGCAGGGCAGCCAGGGGTGAAGCAGCTCGGGAATCGGTGGCAGGAGGAGCTTTACCTGCAGGGAGAACAGAGGAAAAATGCAACCACACCTGCACTCAGAACAGGCAAGAAGTACATGAAGGCCACCATACTGCTCGTGGCTGGGCAGATGTTATCGCTCTCTCTGTACCTCAGTGTCTTCATCTCTACAATGAACTTGAAAATAGTGCTTAACGCTATAATCCTCAAAGGTGGGTTACATGTGTTCATTTTTATAAAACTCACAAACTAGTACCTAACGCACCAACACCACTCACTTGAGTCAGCCCCACCTTGTGGAGACATTGTGTGGGTCAGAGTGGGACAGTCCTGACATGGAGTGAAGGGGAAGGAGTGTTGGCCTGGGTATAAACATGCATATGTATATAAGAAAGAAGTTTATATAAAAGAGCAACTGTACATTAAGGAAACATTCCAACCCAGTTCAGTCCAAGGTCATAAGTCTAATATTAGCCCACATGTTTGGCAGCAATCTATAAAGTCCTCTCCAGACTCATGAAATATATGTAATTGTGGAGGTCATGTGCTTATGTTAATTTCATGATTGAGATGTAAGGGTGGAGTCTAGCCTATTAATTTGGAGATAGTCATTGAGCCGCCAATGAGGCCTCTGTGTGGGCATGGCTTTCTCCTGAGACTTCTGGAAAATCTCGTGATATTTCCTTTGTGGAGATGAGAAACTATCTCCCCAGTTGTTGGGAGTTAGTCTCAGAGACAAAGAATTATGGCCAAGACAAGATGGCAGCATCCCAAGAGCTGGATGAGCTGGAGGAGAAGCCACACTACCTTTCCCTGATGGACCAGACCTCTGAAGCTGGAGAAGCCATGTGGAGACCCCTGCCAGCACTGAGTTGCTTCTACCACCACTGGATGCTGTTGATGGACCCTGAGCCCTGGAAGCGAGGAACCATGAGGAGACTCCTGCTAGCGCCAGGACTCTGCACCCACTGGTCTGTGACTTCGTGAGTCGGAAGGAGACTTTATAGATTGATATCGGGCATATGGGTTAATATTGAACCCTGAACTGGACTGGGCTGGGATGCTTTCTTAATGTCCTATTCATCTTGTTTATAAACCGTACCCTTTTATCCATATGTGTGTCCATGAAATTTGTTTCTCTAGTTTACTCGAACTAACACAGTAATGAAGCCGAATGCAGGAAGATCACAGGTCAGTGGGTACAAAGTCAGTGGTGCATCTCAGCACTGGCAGGGGTCTCCACGTGGCTTCTCCAGTTTCAGAGGTCTCTGTTGTATCCATGCGGCTTGTCCAGTTCAGGGTACTAGAGTGGTTTCAAGTGTCTTTTCCTCAGGAATGTCTCTCAGGGAGCCAGCCTTATCAGTCAAGTGTCTCCAAGGGAGGGAGTGCTGTCTGTAGAAAGTCTTTAAGTGAGTGAGCGAAGAGAGAGAGTGTCTCTGTTTCCAAGAAGGAATGACCACATTTCCCAGAATTCTCAGGAGAAGGCCACGCCCACACAGAGGTCTCACTGGCTATCTGTAGTCTGACAGGCTAGACTGCACCCCTACACTCTTAATCCTCAAATTGACACCAGATTGGGTGACTGCCGCAGAGGAAGAATTCTTTTCTTCCAACACACTTCTAGGTGGACTCAAACCTCTAATGTTCTGGCTAGCAGCTGAACTCACTGACGGTTTCCACCATCCGAGTCTCATATAACACAGGAAGTGCATGGATTAAAAAGGCTAAAATGCATATCATTTTTTAAGAAGATCCCACAGGTGGGTACAAACAGGAAACCTGTGACTGTTAACAGGACTTTGTCTCCCCATCAGAAAAGGAAGTGGTTGCTATTGATTGAATTGTGTCCTCCCAAAATGTGTGCTGTCAACCTTGACTTCTATGCTGTGGTCATCATCCCATTTGAGAAAAGGTCGTCTTTGTTAGGTCAGAGATGCAGGATTCATGTAAGGTGTGCCTTGTGTGGTATGGCTCTTTTGAAATATAAAAGAGATAGAACAAGTGAGCAGGTCAGAGATGGCAGAAGAGAGAAGTTGCATGAAACCCGCCAGGAGAAGCAGCTCAGAAGAGAGAAGGGCTTTCCACCAGAGCTGACAGCAGAAGCCTGCCCTGTGGCTGGTACTCTGAAGCCAAACCTCTCCTAAATTGTGAGAACTGCTTATTAATGTTCCCCTCTTGTCGCTGTCTGTGGTAGCAACAGTAAATAACCAGGACACTGACATGTTTCCCTTAGTCCACCTTTATCCCAGCCAGGACTCCAGGCCCGTGTGGAGAGCCAATTGCCTTTTCTCTGACTCTTTCCGGTATCTCAAAAATCAGCTGTGAGAAAGGAAAGAGCAAAAAGTGGCTGCCTTCCTCTCCTAGTTGATCTTTGGGGGCACGTGTCACCTCCTATTTAGCAGTTTATATCATTAAGCTTTTCCCCAGGGAGTGGGAGCATCCGGGATGGGCTGATAATGAAAATCTATTGCATAAGCAGAGACAGTTCAATGGATAAACACCTCCTTCTGCACTCCCTGGCTGGCCCTCCCCACCAGCTCCACCTCCTCTTCATTACCATCATGTAAGCATTCAACAGAGTCCTCATTCTCTCACTTCTTGTGGAAAGACACATTGACCCAAGAATAAGCACCTTGTCTGTATTTGTCTTCTTAGACTGACACACGGACTCATTTTAGGACTGATCATCTGTGGGCATCTGCCTGTGTTTGGCTCATAGATTACCCCCTCCCCCAACCATGCCCCCTCAGGATTTGGATGCTGCAAAGAGAACTAATAGCAGCTCAGCTCCAGTCATTTCAGAACCATTCCCCTTGTCAGGCAGGACCTGGCTCCACTGCTCACCCACTTTCCTTTCATCTTTGGGCTCTGAAGATCAAGGCTGATGCTCCTAAAATAAGAAAACTTTTGGAATGTGAGCCACTGGGCTTGACTGGGTTTTTCATCTACAAAGCTGTAGTGCAAGGATGAAGTCAATGAGGCCTTGGGACCTTTCTGTCTGCCTGTCTGCCTACTTGCTTGTCTCTGTCTCTCTATAAAGTGACTTTGCCCAGAGACCAAGCCGTACCTGACTGCAGAGTGAGCTCATGCTAGGGAGACCAGGAGTGGAGAGGTCCTCGAAATAGGCTGCAGGGCCCAGGGCAGCATCTCGGAGCTGGGCTAGCCGCACGGCAGAGAGGATGTTTCTTTGACCCCACCCACTGACACTTGGCTCTTGGATGGAGGCTGCATTTGTGTTCTGAATGAACACAAGCAGGTGAAAAGTCCCCCTCTCATCTCTAGCAAATGTCCCTGAAAGATACAAACAATTAAGTGCTGCACTGTTAACTAAGGGTGCAAAAAATTCATTGCTCTCAGCTAAGGTGGATAGTTGGAACTGACCCAGAGGTGTCTTGAAGGAGAGTCCTGCCAATCTACGGAAAAGTTGGCCAATGAAAACCCACTGGAAAAAAAATTAAAAAAGAAAACCCACTGGAGCCCAGTTCGACTCTGACTTGCACAGCGGCACCAGGTGCCACAGTCAACTGGATACGAACTGGCTGCAGTGAAACTAAATGAGCCCCGGAGGAAAAGCTGCTTTGATCCACATGACAAAGTTTATGAGCAAACTTTTAAAAGGCCACACTTTGCTTCATCCCACACCAAAGCTCACATATATTTATTTATAGGAGAGCAAAAACACCCCATACCAAAAAACCCCGCTTACTGCCATTGGGTCGATTCCAACTCCCGGCAGCCCTCTGTCGGCTTTTGGAGGCTGCAAAGCTGGACAGCAGCGGATTGCCTCCTCTTCTCCCACAGCAAGGTGGTAGTTGAAACCACTGACTGTACAGTTAGCGGTCAATGCTTACCCAATGCTAAAATCCACCATGTCTGCCTTCCAATAAAAAATGACCACTTTTGTAAAAATGGAGGAAAACAGATGAAGCATAAAGAGGAAAATAAGTCAAAAGGAAGAGATGCAGAAATTATACACAGATGATTGGCTGGATTGGAAAGCATGCTAAAAGGTATATCAAAATTGTCTTTTATATACATAAGCCAGGAGATAGAGTATATTAAGTGAAGTTAGAAAAATATTTTTAATGTCCCAAATCAGATTTTACGTGAATCAAAACTAAATTGCCTGAGATGAAAAATATACCAGATAAGATTAATAGCACACAAAAGACTACAAAAGAAAAAGAGATTACCAGGAGAACTAGCAATAGAAACTCCCAGGTGAAACATAGTGAGAAAAACAAAACAGCCAAACAAAAACAGAGCTGACATCAACAGAACAGCAGACTAGATATTCTCCTCAAGCACACGTGGAACAATCACCAGGGCCAGCCATCTGCGAGGCAATATGCCCCATCTCCATGGACTTATGAGGATTGAAATCATACACATATGCTGTCTGACCACACTGGAATGAAGCTGAAAGTCAACAATAGACGAAAATTTGAAAACTTTACAAATTAAACAATATACTTCTAAATAAACACTAGGTAGAAGTGAAACTAGAAAATACTTTTAGATTAATAAAAACTAAGGTACAGTTACATATCTGTGGGGTGTAGCTGGAATGAAGGCAAAGCAGTCTTTAAAAAAATTATAGTTATAATTGTCTATATCATACTAATTTTTAAAAAGAATGTAAAACCAATAACTATTCTTTCTTCATGCTGCCAACCTACTTCTGATGATATTAGCAAAGAGCAAACAAAGCCTACAGAAAACAGAAGGTAGGATATAACAAAGACAATTAATCAAATAAATGAAAACAAAGTTGATTCTTCAAAAAATTGACAGATCTTTAACTAGATTAATGAAGAAAAATAAAGAAGACTAAATAACTAAAATGAAAATTTAACCAGGGCATATTCATAATAACTACAGATTTTTTTTGGTCTTATTAAGGATTACCAGCACTCTTCTGCCTTGCTGTAGGGAGTGCAAAATGGTAGTCACTTTGGAAGGCTGGTAGGTTCTGACTAGTTGACCACACAGTCTAGCTATTGGTATTTATCCAGATGTGACAACTGAAATCTACTTGAAAACCTGCAAGTGAATGTTTACAACAAGCTTTCTCATATTGCTACATTTGGAAGCAGTCAAGATGTGCTTCAATAGGCCAATGGACAAACTGTAGTCCATGCAATCGACTATTAGTCGGCGAAAGAAGAAGAGCCTTCCAGGCACAAGAATACATGGAGGACCCTAACTGCACATGGGAAGTGACCCGGCAGGTCTGAAAAGGCTGTTCTGGGGAGGACGAAGCCATCGGGAATGAGAGTCAATGGTTGCAGGAGGTGGCAGGGCTTGGGGTACACGAGGAGGTGGACTACAGGGCATTTTTAAGGCAGTGAAATTATTATTCTGTGGACAACTCTACTGGTGAAGATATGGCATCATAAACAAAACCAACCCCTCTCAAACCCCAAGCAAGCTCACTGCCATCAAGTCGATGCTGACTCATAAAAGCCCTATAAGAATAGGGTAGAACTGCTCCTGTGAACTTCCAAGACTGGAACTCTTAACAAACAAACAAAAAACATCTTTATTTGTTTATAACCCCACATTACCATACAATCATATAATTCATATCATCATTCCATTTAATAGTTCACCATATTAAGAAGAGTTGTATAATCATCACTATGATTAATTTTAGAGTGTTTTTCTTCTTCCTTGTACTCATTATTATTTTCTTTTCATTTCTCCCCAACCTCCCCTAAGCCACACCCACACAGAAACCGTGAGTCCTGCTCTCCCACAGCGGATCGGGGGTTGCAGCCCCAAGGTACGGGCAAGCACACTGCCACAGAATCATAGACGCCCTTGTGAAACAAAGGTATCAAAGTATTGTTTCTTGACATATCTCCCACCCTGCTTTATACACTTCAAAAGGCGATTTTCATCCCTCTAACTCTCTCCCACATATTTCTGCATGCTGGGATTTGCACCGCATCCAAACGGCGGGTCAGCATGTGGGGATCCTCTGTTTCATGGTTCTTGAAGTTTGGGGAACAAAACGAGGTCAGAAGGTGTGAGATCCCAAATTGATAAAATTAGCCATCAAAACTAAAAACAATTCACTCACTATATGGAGGAAAGAAGAAAGTAGGGGGCGGGGCGCGGTGGGGGAGAGAAAAGCACACAAATGTACAGTTGATTCAACCTGTTTCAGGCGGCAGCTGGCGGCATGGAGGTGCTGGAACACTTGACCTCGACATTTCTTCCAAAGTGGGAGGGGGCGGACTTCCTGCCACCCTTTGTCACCAGGCAAGCCAAGCCTGGCTAATGGGAACTGTCACTTGGGTCTTTCCAGGTCAGAAACGAAGAACAGCAATTAACTCCTCTCGGAGGCCCAAGGCCCCGAGCAGGCCCTGCTAGGCCAGGTAGCTAAATCATTAAAGACATAGTTCTTTTCAGTGATAAATTGTGCAGGCGCGCGAAACCCGCGGCTGGCCATTAATCTGGCCTAATCAGGTTGAAAGCTGGGTTGTTTTATTTAGTAATTAGCGGGTTATGTGAAAAACAAGATCCATGGTCTGGAGTGCGTCTATAGTGCACTGTCCCGGGAGCAGAGGACGGGGGTGGAGGGACTCTCTGGAGAGCCTGCCGGGCCGATTCAATTACAGCCATGGGCAAACACTGAAAAATGACCCTGGGCTTCTATTGACACCCAGGAAAGAAACATTCTTGCAGATGGTGCAGGCAGAGTCTTGAGGACCGATAATTGTGCCCTCCCATCCTCCCCTCGCATGAGGGCCCTAAGCAAAGCCCTAAAGGGCCGGGATGGATGTGGATTGTGAAGGCCTGCCCTGCTCCTTGGGGCTGGGATAGGCTGCGCGAGCGTGGGACTGTGAGCAGGGCCTCCACAAGGGAGCAGGGGCAGACTATTAGGCGTTGACCCCCAGTTGGCCACCCGGGTCCCTTTGCTCTCCTGGGGCACCTCTCCCACCCCTACAGCACTCATTTCAGCCCAGACCCCTCCTCCAGCTCCCACCCTCCCGATTGCTCTGTCCACCAGATGAGACTGGCAGCCCTTCTTTCTTCCTGGCAGTCTGAAAACTGGGCAATCTCATCTGTCGGTGGACTCCCCAGTCCTCCTCCTGAGAAACTTGACTAGCCACTTGAACATCTTCCTTGATTTTCTCCTCCACGCTTGTAGCTCAGTTAACTGGTCGAAATGAAGATTTGGGAATCTGAAAACAAACGAACAAACTCGGATTTACATTTTCTCTGTTATCTATTATCTGTGAAACATTGGGTAATTTACTGAACCTCACTGTTCTCATCTATAAAATGGGAAGACTAGCAATACACACCTAACTAGCCTGATCAGTGAGGTATCAGTCATGATAGAAGCTGTTGTTTTTTAAGGGCCAGCAGCTATGCCAAACGCTCTGAGCAACACTCTGTATTCTGATCCCCACTTGAGAAAGGAAACAAGGAGCTGCACAGACAAGCAGGGATGAGGTCCCACTCCGCATAGTCATGGTGCAGACGAGTCCACAGATCGCGTGCACTACGCCTGTCTTTGGGTTGTGCAGTCCTTTGGCTTTTGACAAAGGCAATTTGTCAGGTGTCCATCATGACATCATCATACAGCACAGTTTCATCACCCTAAAATTACCCAATCATCCTTTCCAGCTCTCAGTCCCCCACCCCCACCCCTCCACCCCTGTATCACCATCATAACTTGGTCTTTTTCAGAACCTTCACTGACTGGAATCAGGCACACAGGATGTAGCTGTATTAGACTGTCTTCTTGCACTTAATAATCCTCACTTAAGGGCCCTCTATGTCTTTTGGTTCCACAACAGCTCTTTTTCTTTTAATCACAGAGCAATATTCCACTGTGTGGGCAAGCATTTCTCATGTCTTGAAAGAAAGCTGGGTTGTGTTGGTTGTGGCAATTTGGGGCAAGCTGCTGGACACCCATGAGTGTCAGGCTCATGTTGATCCACTATGGTCTGGCATTCATAGAGCACAGTGCAGGGCCAGGTCACCTGCTGTCCAGCACCTCAACCTTAGCGGATATGAGTACGGGGAGCACCAGAAACAACAGAAGTAGCATTTTGTGCCGGATTTGGTACATAATGGGTGGTAGCTTGTATGCAAGTATTAGTCTGGAGAGACTATGCCTCAGGATTCGGGCTTAGCTTGGTTCTTTTCCTTCCCTGGCTATAAAAGAGAGCTGGGAGGGGCCTCAGTGAGAACATCTGATCCACAGGATCGGGTTCCTGGGGAACTACTGAAGGCATCTGGGCATGAAGGAGCCAGTTCTCTGTGGGCCTGGCCCCACGCCCTGTCACTGGCCGACTTCCAGCCAGTTAGCTGCTGCCAATTCAAGACCTGCCAGGACCCAAATGGTTTGTATCTCTTTCCAGGTCTACGGCTACGTCATGTGCACCAAAACAGGTGAAGTGACAGGTCAAAATACCCCAGGGCAGCGGATGCAGCTCCTAGAGAGTGGTGAAGTCCCCAGGAGGCCTTGTTTTCCTGGGAACAGTCCCCGAATGTTAGCAGGAGCGCACACCCTGCTGACAGCCTGCTGTCCCTCTGAGGCTAGCCATGGCCCACAGGGGACATTCCAGCAGTCTCTTTCCTCCAAGGAGAAGCCTCAAACTGAGCAAGGGAGGGGTCTGCCAGTCAGCCCCTGCTTGACTGCACATCCGGGACTGCAGCTTGGCAGACAGGCGTCACCGAAACCCAGAGATGGAAAGGCCTGGGGTCAGTGATATGGGCGCTGACTGCGATTGAGAGTGTGGTCTCTCCTGGCTCTGCTGCAGAGTCCCAGACTCAGCGACACTAAGGAGGGGTGCTTTGAGCTGGAAGCCACTTGATGGCAGTTTTTCTTTTTTTCACAGATGCTTCAAACAGCTTCTGGCACTTACAGCTCAGTGACCTTGGGCATGTCTTAAACTTCCCCGTGCCTCCTGTACCTCTGCTGAACTAATGGGAATAGCAATGGCATCGACACCATCGTCCACTCAGCTACTAGCCAAAAGGTCGGTGATTCTAACCTAGTGAGGGGTGGCTTATGAGACTGACCTGGGATCCTGCTTCAGAGAGGTCACACCTTAAAAGCCCCATGAAGCCCTGAGGCTCACAGGCCACCAGCAACCACCACGGCCACCACCACCAACTTCATAACATTTCGTCAGTGTTCAATGAGACACTTCAGGTAAATTATTTAAGGTGCTCTGGTGTCACCCTCATTCTCAACGACCCAAGAGGACAGGATAGACCTGCCCGGAGGGTTTCTGAGACTGTCATTCTTTATGGGAGTAGAAAGCTCCATCTTTCTTTCAAGGAGCACCTGGTGGCTTCGAACTGCTGACCTTGCAGTGAGCTCTGAGGGAGGTGTCACTGTTGGGTAAGTAGTGGACTGATAACTGAAAGGTTGGTGGTGGAAACCTCCAGCCACTGCATAGAAGAAAGATGATGCTCCTGTAAAGATAAATATACAGCCGCAGAAACCCTTTCCCGGGCCAAAATGAGTTGGAATCAACTCAAGAGCAGGGAGATGGGATGTGGATTATGTAGGAGAGTGCTTGAGAGAGCATAAATGTTGACGAACTGTCAAGTATTTGTGCTTGCAACCTGCTCGCCCAATGCAGGAGCCTCCATCCACTGTGGCTCCTTGCCATCAGTAGTGATAGGAGGACACACCAAAGCTGCCAGGCTGCTCTGGCCAGACTGCTCTTGATTACTGGCTGCTCTTTCCTCCTCTCTGCAGCAACTAAAGACTGGATATGAGAAGCCTCTCCAGACTGGAGTTAAAGAGATCAAAGATATGTTAAAATGAAAAGGAGTAAGTTTCCAATCAATGCATGAAGTACGCATTTGAAAAAATCACATAATGTCCCCTCTCTTGACTAATTGGCTTCGGAGAGAACCAGAGCAAGGGCCCTCCCTGAAATGTGACATTTTCAGTAGCACATGTAGGTTGGTGAGACAATCCTGTTGACCCATTGTCAGGGCTGGTCCACAGCTTGATCCAAAGGAACCCACTGGCTTTAAGAAGCCAGTTTGGATCATTGTTTGAATGAAGTTCCATATCCCTACTTTGATGGGAATTTTTAGTTTGGCCTTAAAAACATACCCTCAACTTTCCAGAGTTGGCCATGCATCTATTATGCAGAACATATGAACCCAAGTCAGGGTAATCTCAAATGAGATTACCTGTCTGATTGGTGCCTCTTGCTATCTTTGGAAAATGCCTCAGGTCCACTCGCTGCACCTGCTGCATAGGCAGCCACAGGGGGAAATCATATTTCCTCTCAGCAAGACCTATATCTGGGTAGTTTGTAGTCATATTGTGTGACCCCCTCCATTCACATTAGAAGGCTTCCCTTTGCACATCAGCAGTGCTCTGCCATAGGAGGAGGCTGTGGGTCCCGGCTGTGCAACATACAGTCTTATTCCCTATTGTACAGCATCTTCAAAACAAACCCAGGGAGTGTATTTGACCTTGATT
>PVJH01026428.1:0-30066 GCA_004026705.1 Nesogale talazaci
GAGCAGCGAATGTACAGGCAGGGTGAAACTTGGAGAAAACAAACAAACAAACTTTGACTTTCCACATTTTCTTTTATGGAAAAAGAGAAAAGATGATTTTGTGATTCTGCCAGCATGTTAAGAATGCTGTTGGGGAGGACCGGATCCTTCATCCTATCTTTCTCCCACCCCCAAGTACTCCCAATCACCCCTCACTACTCCCTCCCCAGTGAATGGCCCCCTTTTCATTGCCATCTGGGGACACCAGGCCTTCTAGATGTCAATGGCACGAATATGCCTCAATTAGGAGAAATTATAAAAGGTAAAATGAAGTCCTGTGTTAAAATTTTCATCACTGTATGAGCACACCCACTGAACCAAATGCTATGACCAAAACCAAACCTTTTTAGTCCAATCTGCCTGTCAAGCTGAGGGGGCAAAACAGTAAAAAAAAAAAAAAATGGAATCGCTTCCTTTTTCTCATAAAACAGCCCTTGTCTGGCTTTCGTGAACTAATGTCACCTTCAAGGGGTGACAGCTCTGGACTTCCTGTGATAACAGTATCTGACACAACTTGGCTGCGCCTCACTTATAACTGGCATGTTAGAATGCGTGAGAAGAAGGAGGCCTTTCCATCTCGAATGGAACACATCTGTCTAGGAAACACACTTCACCGCGCCAAAATGCTTTTAGTGGATCTGCCCCCAGAGTGCCCTATCAAGCTACAGTTCCCTGTCAGCAAGTACCTTGTAATTCCTTTCCTTTTATGTTGATGAAAGTCTTGATCTATTCTGCCAATACCGCATACTTTCCACCGTCTCCCAGAAACTATTACTCAGTAATGTGCATAGGAGTTCACATGCTATTGCTTAGAAAGTCACGCTCAGCTAAGAGCATCCGCCTGGTAGAAAAGCAGTAGCTAGCAAGGCAGACTTAGTAATGTGGCCCAAGCTCCACTTGGGATGGGGGTGGGGCCAGGTCTGGGGGGGAAAGAGTAATGGGGAGATTAGACAGCAGTGAACATAATGTATGCTTTTAGAGGGAGCCAAGAGGAATGAGTCAGGCAGGGATTTGACTCACTTTACACCCCAGTCTAGTGAGTTCTGATGACATCCAGTGAGATAGGCTTGGTATCAGTGGGATCTGGAAATCTGATCGTGATCTTACCTTCACAGTAATACAGAGCCTCAGGGTGAGCCCAAAAAGCCCCTCTTCCCATTCTCGAGAAAATCATAGAAGCCCAACTTGTCTCAACATTTTAAGCGATTCATTTATTTTAAGCATATAGAATTCACAGTCCTTCTAAAAAGCAAGCCAAACTAGTGAACTGTGGCATTAATGGTCTAGCACAATCAGAAAAGTTTCAAGGTGCCTGCATTAGAGCAATGCTAAACTAAGCGGGAGTCCAGAGAGAAGGTATACACAAACAGAAATGTAGAAAGTTGCAAATAATTTGAATCCTTTTGATAGCTTCTAATTAAAATTAATAGGGGCCCTAAATTTTAATGGATTACATGCCAGTGTACAAACTTCCATTCATTAGGAGGAAGACTAGACTTTATAGTCTTGTTAAGGGTATCGTCTCAGAAATCTACAGGGACAGTTAGTTCTATCCTGTTACATAATGCCACGACAAGTCAGAAATGGACTTGCTATTTGTTTAACTAAAACCTGGTGTCATTTGTAGTTCATTCAATACTGTTCCTTCTGAATGCATCATGGTCTCCTGTACCAGTCGGCATGTTGGATGCTATGGTTACAAGTTGAGTCAATAAATAGAGCCGATGCTGCCTATTGGATGTTAAGCAATGTCGTAGGTGACCTGAACATGTTAACCTATTTAATCTTCACACTCTCTTTCTAAGGCCAGTATTACTAAACCTATAGGTGAAGAAAGCAGTGAGATGCATTCAATAACTTGCTCTAGGTTATCTAACTGCTAGGTGACAGAGGAGTCTGTCTCTCAAATCGGTACCCTCATATGTCATGGTGGCTAAACTCAAACAGAAACATTGTCAGTGACATGGCTGCTAAGATTGCATTGAGGACAAAACATAAAAGATAATCTACAAGCTGAGGGCCAAGATGGCCCCACCCTCTTCAAAACCTATGCTATCATGAATAAAATCTAGGACAAAATATGACTTTTTATTGGAATAATTTCATCTTTTGAATTTAAGCAATTTGACCAAAACTAAACCGAGTCCCACATACCATAGACCCTAAACTGTCAGATCAGATTCTTTATTATGCACCCAAAACTTACTCAAAAGGAAAAGAATCTCTCTGAAGGCAGAAGTAATCGTTCATCGTGGTTTTTCATGTCTTCTTTGGATAAGATGGCACACTGGAGAAATCTGCACTATAATAGAAGACCTCAACAGTTGCAAAAGTTTCAAGTCCTGGTCCTCAGTGGATATTTCTGAATAAATAAAACAGGATTTGCAATAGACCTTTTAGCCTCCATATCCCAGGCATCTTGAGAAGAGGATAATAATTCCCATGACATAGGTATAATTCAGATTTTCAACTCCATATTCATATGATTGTTTAATATTTATTGACAAGCACTATTTGTTGGAGACCCAAGTCAGCCAAACATTTTAAATGATTTCCCACAGTAGAAACTTGAATTTATAAAAATAACTTGGCCAGTAATTTGTAAGTAATATTCTTAAGTAATCAGCATGCCAGCTAAGAAAATGCTGAAGCTGATGTGCTCTTTTAGGAAAAGATCATACAGAAGTTTCCAATGCAATTCATTAATGACAGATGCATAGATAGAAAAGTCCCTAATTTTAGAGTTCAGGTAGATACACCAGGTAGAAAAGTACCCATTTGCAACATGACACTGCAGAAGTGAATTCGTTATTGTGTCTTTTGAGTCATGTGCTCAAGCTTGATAATTTGGGGGTAAAAACAATAATAACAAACCCCTACTACTTGTTCTGTAATTTGGGGACTTTTAATTGCTAGAACCTGGCAAGCAAGTGAGGAATTAAATCACTTTCTTTATCATAAAGCAATAGTGGTTCATCATTTTATTGAAGCTCCAGTGCCTTCATCTTTTATACACACACACACACACACACACAATTATGCACTCTGTAAGAGCCCTGGCAGCATAGCTGTTACATGTTGGGCTGCTGTATCAATGTCAACAGATCAAACCCAACAGCTCCTCTTCAGGAGTAAGACAAGGCTTTCTAGTCCCATAAAAAGTTAGCGTTTCAGAAACTCACCAGAGGCAGTTCTACTTTGTCCTGTAGGGTTTCCGTGGGTTGGAATCAAATGAATGTTTTGAAACTGACTGTGGTAGTCATTGTACAATATTGTTTGATGGCACTTAACTGTAGAATGTTATATCAGTATTAACTCCCAATAAAATGGTTTGGGGGAAAAATACTGTAAGTAGGGTATGGTTTCAAGTCCTACAGAGGAATAAGACATAGATTTTTAGAAACTTAGTTTGTTCAGTAAGAAATATAGAAGACAACCAGTAGATAAGAAAAATGTGGCAATTAACATGGCCACCGATGACCTCAAAAGGAGCCATGGTCCTTTCTATTTAGAAAAATCCCAGTGGCTCTTGCAGAGAATGCGTCTGAGAAAGGCTTTAAGTAAAGAATTGGTACAAGCAGACTGAGAAGATATCAGAAAACCGAACCATGGAGTTAAACCTCATAGAAGGACACAAACATTCCTCTAAACATTAGAACAACAAAAGGTTCAAGCCAAAGGTTCATGTCATTAGTGGGGGACACAGTGAAGTGCAAATTCAACAGGGACAAAAAGCACATTCAAGTTCTACAATCCACCACAATCAATTGGATTCTATCTTGTGGTGATCCATTCCATATACGGTTTCCAGAGCTATATTGCTTTACAGTAGCAGATAATCTCAACTTTCTTCTAAGGAGAACTGGTGGATTTGAACCTCCCATCTTTGCATGAACTGCCCACCACTTACTCTGCTGCACCAGGAGGGCTTCAATAAACTCATAGAGAGGTGGGGAAGGAATTAAAAAGAGAAATTAGCTTTCATTTCATCTCCTAACTTGAAGGACTTTCTAAAAGAGAGTAACTGTGTAATCTGAGTGATGTAAGAATGCCATGCACTGATTCACAAGCCAAACAAACTTGGAGGTGACTGTCTAGAGACAAATAATTTATTTTGGGATATGCCCATAAACTGAGAAAACATAGAATGGTAATACAGAGGATGGAGACAGCAGAGATCATTTTAACTTCCATTGTTGAGGAAGAATTTTAAAACCAGTCCTCTGCTTAGATTTCCAAACTTTGTGGAAAAAAAATCATAAAACTTTGATAATTTCATTGGTAAAATGTGGATGAACAGGAGAAACATCCTAAAGAGATTGATTGGTGCAATGCTGATAATAAAAAATTAAATCCAGCGTGATATTAAGCATCTACTTATCAGAGACTGCTGGGACTTTACATAGACAAGCTTGGTAAGAGAACCCCTCAAACCCCACAATATATTTACAAATGTAGATTTGTAGCTGGAAAATACCAGGGCAGATACATTCTCTATGAAAAGAGAATTCTCTACTACTAAAAATAACTTTCACCAGGTTTTTGTTCCAGATGAAAGTGCTTCTTGGGTAAATTTGAGCTTTCAAGCTGAAGGTGCGATTATTGTTGCTTAGATGTGTTCCTTGTATTTGAGAGTGTTACTTCCTGTGGGGTGAGTGTTTCCCTGATAACTGGAGCAAGGTCTGATGGCCCCTGGCACAGATTGGAGGGAAGAATCTTTGAGCCAAGGCTCACAGGGTTGGTGGCTTTTTAAGGGAAGGTCATAGAGAGAGAGCAGCGATTTGCTCAGCCACGTTCCCAATAGCTTTAACAGATCAGACTACCAGGGCAATTACTCTGCCACTTTATGAGTGTTGATCGTTAATTGCAATTGTTCTGACTTCAGAACTTAATTCAGTGTAGTGGAATATGCAGATAACTTTGAGCCCAATTGACTGGGATTTTCAATTCATTGGTTATGTGGATCATAAACTCATATTATTGGGTAATATAGCATATACTTTAAGCAATGAATTTAATTAATTCTACCACAGGTAATTATTTTAATTGTGTAAACTACACCGGGATTTCTGGCAAGTCTTAAATATCAATTCAGAAGCTGTGCCACTCCATGAGTTCTCTTCAGTTTTTTTATGTGACCTACTTGTTTATAATACTAATTATTAATAACAGTTCAACTTTTCCAACATGCTACTCTGTTGATAGACTTAATGATTCATTTATGAATTTAAAATATAATCGACTATTTGTTGTCTTCTAAGAAATGTGTTCAAAAAATCTACACATAATACAGAAAAGATTTTTGTCCTTAAATAGTTTATTGTGTGGATATAATGACAGAAAAATATCAGGTTTTTGATACTATATTGCCCATAAATTTTGAGCAGATACCTTATAAACTTTTCAATAACTCTGTAAGACAATGCTGGTTACTTTTAAACATAAACTTGAAGATATATTTTTAAATACTATTTATCTGACTATTTTTCAGATAGATATTATTTATATAAATAAATACAAAATTAAATAATATTTATAAGTGTTTTTGACAATCTTTAGCCAGATTTCTTTTTACCTGCATTTGCTATTAGAAATTGAGACAAAATAAAAGCACCAGTTCCTAAACAGATATTTCTAGGATTTTCATATTCCCATTTAAATAGAAAAACTGTTAATAGAAAAAGGGACAGAGCTGATCCTATGTTATTTGAAATATTCTACCATAGGCATAGAATGGATTGGTCAAACAGTTTATCATCTTTTCCTATCTTAATCAAATGTAGCTATAGTGTTCATTCTCCAGGAGTGAAAATTTCTATCAATGATTGAAATTGAGTCTTATTTCAGGAACTTAGTCAGTTCACGGGGAAGAATGTCCATCATGTTCAGTGGCTCATGATAATGGCTGACTATTCATAAGATGGGAGTTGTCTCCCTGTCTTCACAATTGAGCTAAGAAATCTACTTGATGGACCATGGCTCCTCAGAGTCTTTTGAGCACACCTAGAGATTCTGAACTTAGAGTCATGGTTTTATCTATAACTTATAGCAAGTAAAATTCTGTCTATAATTTACTTTTCTTGATCTTTTTTTTTTTTAAGAATTGTGGCTAAGTATAGAAAATGGGTTGGAATAGGACTCGGGAAGTAACATGTTGTTCAGGGAAATTGTAACATATTTTACAGATTTACATTTTTCTACTATTTGATAATAGCTTCAACATACATTAAGTTTTTAATTTCTTTCAATTATGGAATTATATAATGGTGATAATAGACAGCTTGCTAGATGGATCATTTGCCTCTTAAACATCTAATCTCTACTAAATAAAAGTTTTAATCTCATTTCCAATTCAAGAGTCTTTGCTTTATCACTTTACGAACTGCTTTTCCTGCAAAGATAATGTAAACCTTTATGGCCCTGAACTTTGCTAAATTTGGTGTTTCTAATTTTATGTTCTACGTTTTAAAGAAGTTTCCTCAAATTGCATAAGAATGAACAAACTAGATTCATCCATCACTGACAGCAGATCTCACCCGTGACCTGCAGCACGTGTGATAAGAGGTGAGAAAAACAACATACCCTGACACGCACAACAGGGTGAAATTGTAGATGAAGATAGACAAGTGGTACTCAAAGTAATACAATGAACTAAGGTAGTATCATTTAGAGAAATACATGTAATATGTCATTGTCAATGTCCCATATCATCAGAATCTATGTTAAATATTGGTCTCTTATTATTCCTCAATGAAAATTAAAAACATTGAGAAAGACACATACATGATATTGTGAACACACACGAAGAATATGCCTCATGTATCAGTTGCCAATAAAAAGAGAAGACAATGGTAACTATGTGTATCCAGAATACTGGAGTATTTTATAAAGTGCAGCATTCATATAAGGAAGAACTATATTTCAGATAATTTATTCCCTATGATAACTATGGTGGGAGATTTATCTTAATACGTGTCTGTTCACACTTGTAAGACGAGGACTTAAGGAGGAAAATACCTGCTGTCTGAGGATGCGCAAGACAATTGTGCCAAAATCATTGAAGTGCTAATAGGCAGACCAGCATGGTCTTGCTACATCAATGCCCTATATATACAGTATTAAGATGTGTATTGTTTTGACAAACATGTCACTGACATTCTCAATGATTATTATTGTAAATTTCCCTGACAACTAACTCTCAGTATTTGTGTAACTAGTGTCCAACCAGGAAAGAATTGATATGATACAGGTGAATAATTCAGACACTGTGATAAGGACATGGCATACATTGCCCAATATCCCACTCTCAATGGGGTTTATAAAATTTAGTATCAAGGACTAATCAATGACAATATTAATGGAAGATTATTACACCCCAGAGGTGTGATTGATGACTCTCTACTATAAACTACCAAGGAGATTTAGAAAAGGAGGAAAAGGCAGGTAATTTAAAAAACAAAAACAAACCGTAGATCCAGGAATGAGTTGGGGATTGCACTAATCCTAGTTCCAAATTAAGAACAATTAGTTCTTACATCGTGGTGCAGCTCAATACTCATCCTTAGAAAGGGAACACAGAAGCCACAGAAGGGTGCTATAGCTAACTCTGGTGGAGAAGTTAGAGAATCCCCAGCTATCAGATAAAACAGGGTCTGGAGTCAAAAGTCTATCTACAAACCAGCAGCCATCGAAGTGAGATGCCAACTAAGTCCACCACGGAAGAATCCCACAACCCCCCAGTCTCTGAAGGGTGATACAATATTCAATGTGAAGTTGAAGAGGAGAATAGTAGCAGAGCCTAAATTGTGGGAATTTGGTCTACAAAAGACTATGGATGACAGTGGGAGTCCAAGATTCATTTGTGGGAACTACATAGAAAATAGGTCTCTGGTGATCTCCCTCCATCCATAATTGAAGGATGGGAGAAAGTGGTTACCAAACATAGTGCACTGAAGAGATGTCAAGGGGACAAACCTGACAGGAACAGTTAAAACTATGTTTGTTGAGAAACATCTGTTAGTTTTAAGTCAACTTTTGATGCATTGCAACTTGGGTTCAAAAATCACTCAACGGTACTATGTGTTATGTTGCACTGCCCAGATTAATAGTATTGATGGCACAGAACAGGGGTTGATGAATGAATTAATAAATGACTGAATGAACAATTAATAAAGGACTGGATATTTCTCAGTCTTTTTCCTTAGTATAAACCTGAGTATATTTTTGAAGTATGCAAACAGGGGGCTTCCAGAGATTCAGGCTGGATTAGAAGAGGACATGGACCAAGGGATATCCTTGTGGATATCAGATGGATCTTGGCTCATAGTAGAGAAAACTGGAAAGATGTTTACTTGTGTTTTATACATATGTCAAAACATTAGACTATGTGGACATTAATAAACCATGGAAAGAAAGGAAATTCCAGAACATTGGGGTCATACAGATTGTGTACATCATGAACCAAGAGACAGTTGAGAATGGAAGAAGGGCACACTTCATGGTTTAGAATCAGCAAAAGTATGTGTCAGGGTTGTATAATCTCATCGTTCTTATTCAATCTGTATGCCAAGTAAATAAACAGAGATTTAATGAAGAAGAATGCAGCATCAGGATTCAAGGAAGGTTTATTAACAAACTTCAATATGTAAAAGACAGGACCTTGCTTCTTGAAATTATGCAGGATTGAAGCACTTGCAGATGAAGATCAAAGATTGCAGCTTTCAGTATGGATTATAATTTAATGTCAAGAAGACCAAGATGCATACAAAAAGACAGAGATAGCACCGCAATAAAAGGAGAAGACATTGAAGTTGTCAAGGATTTTGTCTTGCTTTGATCAAATTCAAGATTCATGGAAGCAGCAGTCAAGATATCCAAAGATTGATTTTCTAGGGTAAATCCGTTGTGCAAGATGACTGCATTGATAGGGAAAGATGTCACTTTGAGGGTTTAGATGATTCTGACACCAAGCCATGAAATTTTCAGTTACATCATATTCATGTGAAAGTTGGACATTGATTAAGGAACACCAGAGGCAATGTGATGCCTTGTAGTGCTGGAGAGGAATATTGAAAGTACCTTGGACTTCTTAAAGGACAAGCAGATCTGTTTTGAAAGGAGTAAAGCCAGGGTACTCCTTAGAGGCAAGGATGGAGAGACTTTGTCTTACATATTTTTAACAGGTTATTGAAAATAATCAGTCCCTGGAGAAGGACATCAAAGAAAAGGGGGCATTGAAAGTGAGAAAGGACATAGACTGAGACAGTGGCTTCAACCATGGGCTAAAACATGGGACTAGTTGTGAGATTGGTACAGTGCCCATAGTTGTTGCAACTGATTCCATGCATCTAAAACAGGATTCTCAAAGTTAATAAAATTTGCAATGTATACCATTTTTTTTTTACTTACCACCCAAGCAGAACATGTAGATTTCCTCTACTTAAACACCTTCTAAGATTTGAGACCTCATGTGATCACCTTCTCTTTGAATGAAGTAGCAAACATTTCTGGGAAAATCTGAGCGGCCAAGAGTCCCTTTCAAGCAAAAAAAGGATCCATACTTATCTACGATTTCTGTCTGAGGAGGATATTCACACCCCTTGGCTGTGGTCAGAAGGGCTTCATTGGAAGCTTAATCCCTTTGTGGACCCTGCAAACGGATGTTGAGCTTCCCTTGTTATCCATCTCATTCACTGCCACCAAGTCAACATGCCACTCATATTGACTCTGAAAGGACAGTGTAGACCTGCCCCTGTGAGTTTCTGAGACCGTAACTTTTTGCAGGAGGAGAAAGACCAGTGCTTCTTTGAAGCAGTAAGTGGTTTCAGATTGCTTACCCTGCAGATAATAGTCCCGTGATGACAATTTTTCTAAAAAGAATAATGTTTTTGCTATAGTGATTTTATGGCAGTGACTTTCCAGCTGCCACTGCTTTGGCCCCATTGCCTGACTTGATGACTTCAGGCCATCGGCCTTTTTCTTCTCATGAGGTCTTACCAACTTTCACTGCCATTGAGGAGGCCCCTGCTCACAACCCTGCTATTTTCAATATATGACATTGTTTTCCATTTTACCACTTGGCTTGTAATAATTTCCTTTAAAATTATATCGGCAAAAAATGAGCACTTTCCCCCACTTTTCAGCTAAAGTACTGTGGTTTGGATGGTGCATTAAAGGCTCTCTAAAGCAAAATGTTTATGAAAATATACATTTTACCTCTGGATGGTATTATTAATAAGAATCTTTCAAGGAGTTCTCTTTGAATTGTATACCCTGTGTATGCTTAGGAAATTAATGGTTTGAATATTATGAAGAATTAAGGAAATGGTTCATTTCGGCATTTGTTTGTTAAGACTCTGAAACGCGTCTGTAGCAATGAGTGAGGGGGACCTTTGAGTCTGACCCAGTTAGATCATGGATGAGAGCAAAGCCTGCTGAATATTCCAGGTGACAGTCTGGAGTGTGTTTTAGGAGTTTTCTTTTTTCCCTTTAACTCAATCAAATTGCTGAATGTATTAATCCTCCCTTTCACTTAGCATTTGCTAACTAAGGGTGGGGCATACTCAGAGGGCTTTTGTAGTGTTCAAGGCATAATGAATATATTGACAAAGAGATACCCCTTAATGTCATGAAATTTGCCATCTTTGGTTAATACAGTGATGACAGTGTTGCTCACCATATTTCAAAATAAAAAGCATAGGGAAATACACAAAATTTCAAATATATAAGACTTATAAATTCTCTTCTTAATGAAACACAACTGTATTATATTTTTAACCTTTCAAATTTGAACTTACTCTAGTAGTTTGCCAGGGAACTGTCATCTAATTACTCTCTGCAGTCTAACCAAACACATTAAGCTGATTTTCTAATGACACGAGCTGGATTTCCTTCACTGTGACAAGTACAATTTTGAAAAGAAGAAACTTTAGTTTGCCCTTCAAGAAATGTAATTTATAGGAGATGGTTGTGGAGGGGGAAAAAAACGGAACCAACTTTCCCCAACAAGGAGATGAAAGCATTGCCCGCAGCAACATGGTGACATTGTCAGTGGGAGAAGGTTGCGAAATACTGAGTGTATGTTTTTGTGGTGATGTCTGAAAGCACTGGTTATTGTACTGATGTCTCTCTATCCTGCATCTCTATTTCCAGATCGACTTCTTTATAATTGCCAATGAAAGCAGGGCAGTAGGAGGAAAAGTAATAGCTGAGTCTTGGATTCTAATCTGTTGTTTTGGTTGATTAGTAGATTCTACTGATGATGTCTAAAATAATTCACTTCTATCTACTTAAAAAATATCATTGGCATCTTCTAATGTAATATTTCTATCTCATTTGTTAAGAATATTTAGCATGCTGCCCTATGGGATGTCGTTTTATTCATCTTTTCAACTCTTTCTGTCCACTGAAACCAGTTTATACTATTTTACCTTTTACAGGTAAACAAGGGGCTAAAAATAGTAACCGAGGAAAATTTATAGTAGCCTGATAGTGGCTCTAAATAGGACTTTAAAATAAAAATAGATATGTGACACAGAATACAGAATAGATATTCATCTTCTGGTGGATGGCTCCGGCCATCAGAATCAGGGGAGGCTATGGCCTTGGTAAGTGTAGGCGGACTGGACACAACTTTTGAAAGAACGGTAAGCTTTTGTGAAGACTCTCCAAGTCTATGAATTCCCAGCACTTCACATTTTATAGAGTGCATGGAAGATTTTGCCTGGTTTTAGTCATGTACTAGTTGTGTTGTCACCAAGTGACACAAAATTCACCAATGTCATGGCATAGCATTCATGGGGCTACCTGGCAGAAAAGACTTTCTCTGAGCATAAAAGGGACAAGACAAAAATTCTGGTGTGTGTGTGTGTGTGTGTGTGTGTGTATATATATATAAATCCATCCCACCTACTCAGAGACCGAATTGAGACACTCCATATGGACTGCCATTTGCCACTTGTCCACAGATCTGAAGTTTCCTAGCTGACTTAAATTAAGAATTTGTAGATCAGTATACGACTTTGAAGACATCTACTTTAATAGTTTTAGGCAGTTTATTTTCATACAGTCCTTCTCATCCATGTAATTTTCTCTTAGTTGAAAAAGGAAACTTTTTCTTAGAAAGCTTATAGGAAGAGACAGCCAAGTATTATAGAGAAAAATAAAGAATTCTGTAATAAGCATTAGCATGTTATCAGATATATTAATGAACAAACAGAGGTCCACACCTAGTGGAAGAGCATCAAATTTCAAAGGAGCGAGCTTCTCTAGAAGAAGATGGGCTAATAAGAGTCACCATCGAGGACCGACACCCTTTCCTCTGACTGCTCTGCATGGGCCGAATAACAGGTGGTACAAGTCCAGTTCCTCAGTCAGTTCCTGTAAACAAAACCACTTATTTATAGCCAGTTTCTCGGTACTGTTTTCAGGAGTTCACGTAGACTGCACATTAGAGTCTCCTTTCAATTGCAAAGAAACAAAAAAATGTGAAATATTATCTTCAAATGTTTTCTTTATAAGTGGAACTCGGTGAATTTGGAACTCTACGCATTAGGTAGTCTCCTATATATTAATAACCACAATTGAGAAATGGTGTGAAGAAACACAGCAACCAGCCCAATGCCTGCTGTGCTAGAACAAAACAAAAATTGGGCTGACATCACAGAAATCTGCCAGCAGAGCTAAGCAAAACTTGGCTTATCTACTTCTCCTTTCTACTATTGCTGTTTTTCCTTTCTTTCTACTGAGCTTTCATGGAATCAGCTTTGGTGGTGAAACCACTGGGCGCCAGTGTCTACATAGACCATTAAGTGAAGAGTTAAGATGATTAAAAATTTGAAGCTTCTTAAGTATGATTTGCCTTACTTGGAAATAAGGCCAATAATATCAGAACGAAAATTTCTATAGTAATCCTTTTATATAGATATATTGTATTTTATGTCCATCACATATTATATACAAACTATCTCAGGCAACATATTAGAAGGTAACTTATTCAGTTGTTTCTAGTCCAGACTTGTGCTATGTAGAGAGATATTAGAAATAGATACCAACAAGTTACTAGCTAAGCAAGATAACTTCATATTTTCAGCAGCTATCATAATTATGGTAGCTTGACTATTTCAAGTTGAATACAATTATAAAATTATTATAAATATCATTTTGCTCTTCAGCAAGTAAAATTTACCAAAAAGATGAAGAATGCATTCCATTTTAACAGATCTTTTATATACTTATTGACTGATGGCACATTATTCGACATTAATTTAATATTTATTGAGAATATAAAACATATAATCTAATGATTCCTAGAGGATATAGCACAGACTTGCCAAACATCTTAAAGGGTATGAGATTTCAGAGGACAGAGGAATCACTTTGCCCTGAATAAAGACAGGAGGTTCCATGATGTTGTACTGTATTTTCTGTGACTTAAACAGCATTCTCCACCTTTATATCCAGGTTCTAATATCCATTGCAGTTACTACACAGAACTCGCAAACATTGTTTATGAGTACAGGGTTTATTAAGGAAGCCAACAGTCTGCAATATATGTGGGAAATGGTCAGGATACAGTTGTTCATCAGGACACGTTGCAAAGTTCTTCCAGGATTGCTATTCAATACTCACTGGAGATAGCTGTAAATCCATGGCCTGGAGATCCCAGCTTCCTTGAATTACATGACCAGAGGCTCCCGCACTCCACAAGGCAGCCTCCTGCCCCAAAGCACTCAGCTTTACTAGCTCTGTGGACTGGGAAAGTGACCACTCTGCTTCACGCTCCAGCTCCTGGTTCTGCTGCTGCTCTCTGAGGTCACCATGATCTTCGGGATAAACAGTTGTATTGTGCATGTATCTCATGCGGCAGAATGAGGACATCTGCTACTCCCGCCTCTCTTGTTTCTCAATAGGGACATTTGATACCAAGCAAGATGGAATCCAATGAATCCTGTTAACTATTCCTCATTGGTGAATTCCATCAGTCTTTCTCAGCCTTCCTGTGGAAGCCTGTGCAGGGAAAAGGTAATTTGATGGAAGTAAAAGAGACTTTGATTAGAAGAATCACATTAAACAAATCACTTATTGTAGGAATTGATAATGATTCAAATCAGGGAGTAGTTCAAAATGGGGAATCTTTTTGTAGACAGGAGAAACTTCAGGGGTACATGGTTGATGGCCAGGTCAGCAGTTCAAACCCACCTACCACACTGCAGCATAAGGATGAGTATGTCTACCCCATAAAGAGTCACAGTCTCCCAAATGCACAGAAGCAGCTATGTTCTTTCCAAGAGGGTCGACATGAGTTGAAATTAACTTAACAACAGTGACATTGAGCAGTGCACTGAGAGGCAGAAATAAGAGAGGGATTCCCCCCAGAGAGAAAAAAGGAGAGTCCGTGGAGTATTGAAGTGCTAGTTGTTGCCAGATGACTTGAGTTTGATTAGATGATAAAGTAAAAGAGAAAATCGATAGGCATAGATAACAAGGACCGTGGTTACTCTATTAAGGATTTCAGACTCTATTCTATGAAATGGTGATCTCCAGAACTACCACTGAATTTTAAAGTTGTCGCCAAAAGCATGCATAAAATCTGTTACTTATTGATAAAAACATGGTATTTACTCTATATAAATAGATGGATGAATGAAATGAACAACTCCTTTGTGTCACAACAGTTCCAAGTTCAGATGGTAGACAACGAATCTGTGGCTAATATCCACCTGATGACTAGTCGTGTGGTAAGGGGAAGGGGAGCCTCATGATTTCATCCTGCAAGGATTGAAAATCCAAAACTCTTGGCCACTGAATGGATTTGAAGTCCTCAAGAACCTGTAGAACAGAAGAGGGGTACCCCTTTGAGTTTCGGAGGCTGCCCATTTTTATGGGCACATGTGGCAGTCATGTGCTTATGTCAATTCTATGATTGAAATGTAGAGGTGGAGTCTAGCCTGTTAATCTGGAGATAGCCATTGAGTAGCCAATGAAGCCTCTCTGTGGGCATGGCTTTCTCCTGAGACTTCTGGGAAATCTCAAAATATTTCCCTCGTGAAGAAGAGAAGTTATCTCCCCCAGTTGTTGGGAGTTAGTCTCAGAGACGATGAATCACACAGCAAAGACAAGCTGGCAGCATCTGAGAAACTGGAGGAGCCATCAGAGAGACCACACAGCCTTGCTCTGATGGAGCCAGACCTCTGAAGCTGTAGCGGCATGCTGTTGATGGACCCTGATCCCTGGAAGCAAGGAGCCATAGGGAGACCCCTGCCAGTGCTGGGACTCTGCACCCACTGACCTGTGACTTTGTGAGTCTGAAGGAGGCTTTATAGACTGATATCGGGCATGTGGGTTAATATCGGACTTATGACTTTGTACTGGACTGGACTGGGATGCTTTCTTAAAGTCCTATTTCTCTTATTTATAAACCTTTTCCTTATATCGATATGCGTCTCTATGAAATTTGTTCCTCTAGTCTACCCAGACTACCACAGCACGCTACGTCTCATCATGCTCAGGTATAGTGCTGGTGATTGCAAATTGCTGACTTTGCAGTTAGCAGGCCATCGTTAATTGCTGAGCCACCAGAACATAAAACTACACAAGGAAATTCTATCCTCTGTCACTAGTGGTTGCTAGGAATCAAAAATAAACTCCATGATGTGTGTGTAGGGATGTATATATGTTATTTGTATCTTCTATAAAATTGCGATCTTGGTGAGAGGTGGAAATTGTCATTTTTCTCTTCATTCTGCAACCATTAGGATTTGACACCTAACAGACCAAGTAAACAGCAACCAGATAGAATTTGACTCTTAGCAATAGCAACTGTGTTCGTCTGGGTAGAAAAAAGAAACAAATCCAGGGAGATTTTTAATGTGTATAGGAAAGCAATTTATATACAAGAGCAATTGAGCATTGACAAAACATCCCAATCCAGTCCAGATCAAGCCCATATCTGATAATAGCCCATATGTCTGATACCAATCTATAAACTCCAATTCAAACTCATAAAACACATGCAATGATGCCAAACGCAGGAAGATCACAAAGCCACAGGGTGGAAAGTCTTATGAATCCAATGATCCGAGTGTAAGCATCTCAGCAATGGAAAGGTCTCCAACTCTCAGGCTCTAGTTTCCATCAGCCTGTCTCCATGTGGCTTATCAACAAGAATATCTCACAGGGACTTAGCATGTATCCCGCCTCCAGCAAGCTATTTGTCTCCTTCTCAGTACCTCCAAAAGAAGTCATCAAGCTAAGGCCTGATCCCCAGGCTAGAACCCACCCCTTCACTCTGAATCCTCAAACTGACACCAGATTAAGTAACTACCACAGCAACCATATGTTCAAAGCAGAGAACTGTTCCATAGGTTTAGGAAGGCTGTGGTCCCTTTGAAAGAGATCATCAAGATTTTCTTTCCAGGCAACTTTACTTGGATTGACACCATCAACTACTCAGTTAATAAATGTGCACAAAATCGTTTGTCTAATCCAAGAACTGTGTTTCACACCTGGTAAGTACTTATTAAAGGAGTCATGATGACTTAGTGGATTATGTGTTGGGCGGCTAACCAGAAGATCAATAGCTTAAGCTCATCATCCCAACTCATCAGATTATCAATGAGACCTTCTGATTCCTTAAAATGTCTTCAACTATCTCATACATATATACAATGTTGACACTGAAAAAGAGAGACAGAAAATAGAATAAATCCATTTGAATTACAATTCTGTTAAAGAATACTGAAAGTCTCATGGACTTCCAAAAGACAAACAAATCCATCTTGGATTAGTAGAGTGAAAATGGTACTTAAGGATGGTGACACTTGGTCTCAAGTACTTGGGACACATCAAGGGAGCTCAGTACCTGGAGAAGAACTTATGCTTGGAAAAGTAGAGGAACAGCAAAAGATAGGAAACTTCTCTACAAGATACGTTGACAAAGTGACTACAGCAATGGGTCAGCACATAAGAATAATTGTGAAGATGGCTCGGGGCCAGGCAGTGTGTGGTTCTGTCCTACCTAGAGTCACTATGAGTTGGAACCTATCCATGGCATCTAACTACAGCCACCCTCGGGGTGATTTCTAGCATTCTCCATTAAAAGGATGATTTTTCTATAATAATTCAGAGGCACATAAGCCATAGATACATGAATGGCTTTTGAGCTCACACTTAATCATAACCCTAACCTAAGAACAATTAGTTCTTATTATGTGACTTTACTTGATATTTCATCTCATTAAGAGATGGCTGAAGACATAAGTGCTATAGCAAAGTATGGTGAAACAATTCATGGAAGCCCACTATCATAAATAATAGAGTCTGGGATCTTAAAGGATTGTCTTAAAAGAAGCAATTTTAAAAGCTTGAAGTTAAACCAGCAGCCATCTAGTTGAAAAACAACAAAGTCCACATGAATGAAGCACACCACCCTGAGTGATCGCAAGGTGTCTTAGGATCAGGTATCAGGCATCAAAGAACAAAAAACATATCATTGTAATGAAGGAGATTGTGGAGTGGAAACCCAAAGTCTATCTGTAGACAACTGGACATCCCCTCACAGAAGGGCTGGGGGGAGGAGATGAGCCATTCAAGGTGCAGTAGAGCAACAATGAAACATACAACATTCCTCTAGTTCTTTAATGGTTCCCCCATCCCACTATCATGATCCCAATTCTACCTGACAAATCCAGTTAGACCAGAGGATGTATCCGAGTACAGATAAGAGCTGGAAACACAGCGAATCTAGGACAGATAAACCACTCAGGACCAATAATGAGAGTAGTGATGCCAGGAAGGAAAAGTGGGGGAGAAAGAATGAACTGATCACAATGATCTACAACTCCCTCCCTGGGGAATGGGCAAGAGAAAAGTGAGTGAAGGGAAATATCGGTCAGTGTAAGACATGAAAAATAATAATTTATAAATTATCAAAGTTAGATGAGGGAGGGAAAAAGGATGGGGAAGGGACGGGTAATAGGAGGAGCTGATACCAAGGGCTCAAGTAGAAAGAAAATGTTTTGAAAATGATGACAGCAGCAAAATGTACAAATGTGCTTGATACAATAGATGTATAGGTGAAGTGTGATAAGAGTTGTATAAGCCCCAAATAACATGATTAAAATATGCACACACTCAAAAAGCAAGCAGTTATCCAAGTGAGGTGTCAGCTCATGGAAGTAGTTCACCAGCTTTTATAATCCAAGGATTTCAAATAATAAAATCCAAGATAGGTGGAGGAGACAGTATTAAAACTTAATATCTGAGAAGCATTTGGATGACAGTGAAACCCAAAATCCATTTGCAGTGACCCCCATGGAATAATTCCTTGGTGAGTCCTCTTTGACCACTGACTAGTGGTATGAATAGCCTTGCTATCAATCAGAATGCTTTGGCAAGTAGACCAATGCAAATATAATTAGGTTAAAATTTAGTGCCTTATCCTTTGTTCTCACTTTTGTCCTATTTTAAACTTGCTCTAATTTTTGTCAATTTTTATTTTCTTTTCCATTGAAATTTTTCTGTTTGATTTTCTTATTCTTGTTGATATGCAGATTTGTTTTTGTTTTTCTTTGCTTTGGGGCTTTGTTTGTTTTCTTTATATGAAATCCAAGATAGATAAATCTGTAGAGACTGTCACTAGATTAATGATATTTGGGTGGTGATAACAGGTAACCTTGGAGGGAAGTGTGGAGCTAAAAATAAATACAAGAAAGAAGAAAATAATCTCCAATTTATTGTGGTGAAGATTGTATAATTCTTTTTAATATTTAAACTATTGAATTGTTTGATATGTAAATTATGTGTCAATAAAAATATTAAAAAGAGAGGAGGCAAACGATTCCACAGCGATGAGTTGGGTTTTCAGATCCTTATTTGTTTCATGAAGTGAAAAACTGACTGATCATATTTGTTTGAAAATAAAAGAATATTAAGGCTCTTCTTCTAAATTTCCTTTAAAAGCTGTCTTTCCCACTTTTTAAAATAAATATTGAGTCTTGAAATTATTAGCTGACACCCTCTATATTAAAGAAAAGATAGAGAAGCAAGTGTCAGCCATCCTGAAGTAAAACGTTTCTCAGCTTATTCTACATATTTACAAACAGAAAAAAACATCAAGTATATCTTGGATTATAAAAATAATGTACAATTAGATGTATAATTACTATACCTAAAGCAAAGTTTCTTAAAGTCGAATCCTTGATACCCTAAAAAGCACTATAGACACATAGTCATAGAATGAGATTTGGACATGAAAGACGGAGTGAAGAGTTCCCTCAATTATATTCTAATCTTTTCAGTCAACATAAGTATATTTTTAAAATGTTATTTATAGAAAAGGGTTTGGGTGATAAAGAAAATTATAATCCACTATTCAAATTTTTTTGAATTCTATAGGTGTTGGGATTGCATAAAATCCTGAGTGGTGATCATTTAATCACATTGATTTGCACACTACTTCTCAATCTATATATTGTTTGGAGTAAAAAACAAGTGAAACGAACATGCTGATGAAAGCCCAATTTTAATATCAACACTTATATGTACTCCTTGTTTCCCTAACCCGATCGAGCTACTCCTTTTTTCCTTTCTATGCATAATCCTGTTCGCTGACTTCTGGTTGCAGTGAGCCAGTCAGGACCACTAGAGTCACACTGGTGTGTGAAACAAGAAAAGGCATTGTGCTTTTGCTATTCTGCTTTGTTTCCTCACTCCGTACCCATTGCTTCAAGCGCTGGATCTCTCAAAGGCTCCGATTAGCAGACCCTTCAATGTGCCGCGGGTTCCGGGGGAGCTCTTAGGTAAGTATCAGACGGCTGAACTCAAGGTTGTTGCTGTTGCTGTTATTGCTCTAAGGCGTTCTCAAGTTGATTCCAACTCCTATGACAACCTAAAAGCCACAGAGAAAGCTCCTCCACGCTGTGCTGCCTTCCCAATTGTTCTCAGGTTCTAATCCACTGCTGTGGCCGCTATGTCAGTGCATCTGATCAAGGACCATCCTCTGTTACCAATGCAACAAGGAGCATATGCGTAAGAAGCACTGGTGCTGAAGAGTGGGTCAGTAAGAGTGCTAAACAGCATTGAAAGCATTAGCCAAGAACTAGCCTCCAAGAATTGTTGGAATATGAACTGAAATTGTCAACAAACTAATGAAGGACTGGAGGTGCTCACTATGCCAGGAAATTTGGAAGACAGCTACCTGGATGAAGGACTGGTAGGTATTCATATTTGTACCTGTTCCAGGGAAAAATTAAACAACAGGATGCATAACTTATCAAGCAAAATGCCTTAATCTCACATTACAGTAGAATTTTGCTGAAAATCATCACAGAGTTTGCAGCACTACTTTAGCAGGGTTCCGGTCTGATTCAGAAGAGGGCATAGAACAAGCGATATTACTGCTGAGGTTAGATGGATCTTAAGTGAAAGCAGAGGATACCAGAAAGGTTATTACCTGGATTCTGTTGATTATCCCAATATATTCAACTATGTGGATCATAATAAATCAGGATAGCCTAAAGAATGAGCAATCCAGAACAATTCATTGTGTTCATCTCTGATCCTGACCATAGATGAAGGTGTAGTGGGTAAGAACAGAACAAGAACTTATTGCAAAGTTTAGAACCAGGAAGTGTGTGTGTCAGGGTTGTATCCTCTCACCATGATAATCAGAGGAAATGGGATATGTGAAGAAGAATGTGTCATCGGGTATGGAGGAAGCTTTATTAACAACCCTAGGAATACAGATGAAATGACCTTGCTTTCTGAAAGTGAAGTAGACGCGAAATGCTTTCTTAGGAAGATTGAGCCCTGCAGCCTTCAGTATAGACTGCCACTCAATGTAAAGAAGACCCCAAACCTCACAACCGAATCAATAGACAACATCATGATAAAAGGAGAAAAGATTGAAGCTGCCAAGGATTCTGTCTTCCGGATCCCCAATCAATGCTTATAGAAGCAGAAGGCAAAGATCACATAACTCACTGGGTGAGTTAAACCTACTGTACAAGTCCTCTTGAAAGTGCTGTTATCTCCTGAGGTGCCTAAAGTGCATGAGAAAGTCTCACCATTGCTGAGTCTACGTTGCATTCTGGCTGTTCTTCTAAGACAGGTTTGTTGGTTCTCTTGGCAGTCTGTGCTACTATCAGCATTCTTCAACAGCATCATAATTCCAATGCATAGCTTGGGTCAGGCGCAGTTAAGTACTAAAAGTAAAAATTTGAGAGCTCTCTTATAGCAGATTTACTTAATTCAATGAGTCATTTAATGTCTTGGCTACTGTTACCAGGATTATTGATTACAGATCTAAGAAAGACAAAATATTTTGCAATTTTAATCTTTTCTCCATTGATTGTGATGTTAGCTATTGACCTATTTTTGAGGATTTGGGGTCTTCTTCACATTTAGTTGCAGTATATAATGAAGAATTCAATTAGTGATCTCATAGAACAAGTACTTGAAGTCCACCTCACTTTCAAAAACCATATTTGTATAATCTGCATATTACAGATCATTAATAAACCCTAATACAATCCTGAGTCTGTTTTTCTTCATATATCCCAGATTTTCTGATTATTTGTTTAGCATAAATATTGAATAAATATGGAGAGGGCTCATAACCCTGACACACAGCTTTCCTGATTTTAAGCCATGCAGCATCTCAAATAATTTATTTTTTTCTGAAACAATCACCACCTTCATATAATATATTATGATAAAATAAGAATTATAAAATGAATTTTATGTCTTGTCAATGGATGCCTAGAAAATCATATTTCCTTAAAAATGAAGATTCAGAATGCCTCACATTAAACCAACATGAAAATCTGAAAAAGCGAAAGATAGACCCATTAACTCACCCTGCATGAGTGGGCTCAGCAAATGTTCCTGAAAAAACTCAAATAGCAACATCAATGCATGAACACATGTCCACATTTCCTGCAGAGTATATTATTCTCAAAAATCTATGAAACAAGTCAATCACTAGTTATAATATATTTTCATTCAGTATAAATTTTGGTTCATACCTACATTTCAGTGAAAAGTCTGAGCAATTAGATAAACCTAATTAGTACTTACTCTAAAAACTGTTGTCTCTGAAAAATATGAAGGAGAGCATGTATACATCGACCATGAAAAAACTTTTAAAAGACTACAAGGGAGTACTCCTCCCAAAAAGGATAAAAGAGCCCCTGGATGGAGCTTTTACAGTATGCATTGTTCTCACTGTGTGAGCATCAAGCAACTCCCTCAGAGTTAGTGCACCCAGTGGCATCACATGGAAAGGTTCTCTCTGGTCATAATGAATTTTGTCATGAAAGCAGTCTTCATTGTACTTCATTTTTTGTGATGGTCAATTTCAAAAAACAGCATGTGGCTGTGCAGTTTTATTTCCTACTTTATAAAACGCTACAAAAACTGTCGTGATGTGAACAAAGTGTACAAGGACAGTGCTGTGGGGAAAACCCAGTCAAAAATGGCCTTGTCTGTGGCAGATGGGGGATTGGTTTTGCCACCACAGCAGCCTACCTGATTCATGCAGTCATCTCAGTGCATCAATTTTGGCAAAAAAAAAAAACAACAATAAAAAACCCCAAAACAAAAACAGTATGTTTATCTTGCCCCATATGCCTTATTCACATGACCTCACTTCATGTGACTTTTTTGTTTCCATAAATGAAAAGAGACATGAAAGACAGCAATTTAAGAGGTGAAGAGAAAAATGACTCAGGTGCTATCAGCCATCCAAACAAATGAGTTTATAATGTGTTCTCATGTATGCAATAGATTTTACAAATATATTAAGTGTAATGGTGAGTTTTTTAAGGGGTCATGGATTAAAAATTAAATACATATTTTTGACAAAAAGTTCCATTTGGGGGGTATCCCCTCATAAATAATAATGTGTGTTTTTAAGATATTCTTAAAAAGAGATCATGGAAAGTTTCCATAGAACTTTTTACAAAATATTGGATAGCTATTTTTATATAGCTTAAAAATAGAAGAGTATATTAGCACACTACTTTTTAAAGGAATAAAAGAGAAGTTATTATGATAAGTATATAATAAAGTTGGGGGAGACATTTTCAATGACACTCTTTATTACTTTAGGAATCTTAAAAAGCATGCCCCACAAAAGCAACTCAATATCAAACACATAGGTGATATCTGAATATGTAATGGGAGTTAAATAGTTAATATAACTATTTATAAACATGTGAAAGAGCTCATCCTAAATCTATCACAAGTGAATATATTGCACATTTCTGAACATAATCACAGTTCAAAAAAGCTGGATAAGTAACCTCTGTCTGGTTACATTTACAGAATGTATAGCAAGAAATTCCAAACAAAAGAAAAGGAGACCACAGAAGAATTAATGACAATTTTTTGTGTTTGTCAACCTGAATTATTACTAAAACAATAGAATGCCATAATAATGGCTACTTCAGTGAAACAAAAACAATAGTTTTTTTTTGATTGCCAGAAATTGAGAACTAGAAGGCTTTTCCCACAGCTTAAACACACCAAGGGGAAAGAGCTGCAGTCAGAGGTATACTCGTTTCTCCTGAGTTTGGATGACAAAATTACCCAAACCACCTAGCCATGATGGGGTCAGTACATGGGGTCATAACAACTTACCCACAGACACCATCACAATCAGAAACACTACAGTGAGTGCTTGCATGTCAAGTCACACTTGAAGGTTAAGACTCATAGATTTATCAATATGAAGAGAATTTCGACATAGGAAAAATATTTGCCAAAACAAAATTATAAACTCAAGCAAGTATGAGATACTGAAACCGTGTTTGTTTTTCTCCTTTGGGACAGATGACAGTGAATCTTGACTGTCCTCCTTGTTCACCAAACATGTTACTGATGTTCTTCTGCCCACTCCCAGCCTTCAGAGTGGAATATACCTACAGACTCCCTTCTAACTCAGAGAGGAGATTGAATGTTTGGGATATCAAGACTTAAGGAAAAGTAAAGCTGCTGTTGTTCTGACTCTTAGAGCCTAAGTACAACACAATGAAACACTGCCTCGCTCTGTGTCATACTCAAAATTAAGGTTATGCTTCAGTCCATCACCGTGTCAATCTGTGTCTCCTTAAGTATCTCCCTCTTCGGTGCTGCAACTACTTTCCCAAGTATGATCTGCTTCTCCAGAAAAGTGTCCCTCCTGATAACATGCACAAATTACGTAAAACGACATTTTCACATCTTTGATTCCAAGAATTATTCTGGCTAGACTCCTTCCAACACAAATTTGTTTCTTTTTCTGGCCGTCCATGGTCTCTTCAATATTCTTTACCCATACCATCAATCAAATATCTCCTTAGTCATTGCCCAGCTTTCAAATAGAAGACAATTGAGAATTCTTAGGTTGGGCCCACTTTAATCCTCAATGCTCTTTAAAAATTGTAAGAGGGGCTGAGACCCGGTGGCGTAGTGGTTGTGCGCGGGACTGCGGCCCACTGGGACGGAGGTTCAATTCCAGCAGTGGGGCTGGGCCTCCTACTACCACCACCGGAGAGCAGTGATGTCCAAAAAAAAAAAAAATTGTAAGTGTTCGTTCAGAGCAGAATTTTTAGAAGCAAAACATCTTTGATTTCTTGAGCACTGATTGTTGAGATAATCCAGGTAAAATAAAGCCTTTGGAAACTTTCATCTTTCTGTGGATTGTGATAAGAGTTGTACGAGCAGCCAATAAAATGATTTTTTTAAAGAGAGATAGAGAAGAAAACTTTCATCTTTCTTCCATTTATCATGAAGTTGGTCTAGTATATTGGTCCGGTTGTGAGGATTCTTTTGGTTTCTTTGTTTTCAGGGGTAGTATATATGGCACAGGCTACATTCCATAATTTTGGCTCAAAAGTGTTTTAAATTACATTTGCTTTCAGCAAGCAAGTTTGTGTCATCCGTATATCACAAGTTGTGAAGAACTGTTCTCTAAGCCTAGTGCTGAGTGCTTCTGCATATACTTCAACTACCTTGAATACTTACTCAGCAGACAGATTGATTAAGTATAATGAAAAGACATAACTATGATGCATAACTTCCCAAATTTTAAAACATACCAATTTTAAAATTCTCTTGCCCTGTTAGAATGACTGATTGCCTGTTGATCTTTATTCAGGTTCTACTTGAGCACAATTAACTGAAGGAATTCTCATTATTTTTATAATTTTACCCATAATTTGTTATGATCCAGGGAGGTAAAAGTGATTGAATAGTCAATAAGGCAAAAGGAAACAATTTTGTGGAATTCTATGCTTTCTCCGCTTTCAATGTTCTTGAGCATATGCTACCACTTGAAATGGTTCTTGATATGTTTCCTTCCATCTTATTTTAATAACTCATGGAAAGTTCATACTTCCAGAGGATTCTTCAATATTGCAAGTTTAAGCTTGAATTTTTTTATCAGTTCTTGAGAGTGAATAATTCTGAAGGTGTTCTTTTCTACTGGTTTCTAACGCCAGGTTTTTACACATTTCATTATAATACTTTATTTAAGCTGCCCTTAGAAATTTCCTGTTCAGCTCTTTTATGGCAACAGTTCTTCCAGCTAATTTAGCTGCTCTACATTCCAGATGTCTGGAATTTAGCTACATTACATTCCTGATATCCATTTGTACTTTTTCTTTCCCGTTTTTGACATTTTATATAAATTCTGGTGATAGATACTCAGTCATATTATGGCTCTGTTACACTTGTTTCCATTTTTTTCATCTTCAACCTGGACTTGCATATCAATAATTGTGGTCTATACCACATCCAGACCCTGGTTTTGTTTTGACTGAGGATGCTGAGCTTCTCTACTGTCTCCTTTGACAGATTGAGTGCATTTGATCCCTGTGCATTCCATCTGGTGAGATCCCACATATATTGTCACTGTTAATGGTGGCAAAAAAAATGGTACTTGCAATGGAGTTTTACAAAACTCTATCAAGCAATCTTCAACTTCATACTATCCAAGATATATTTTTCAACTACTGACGTTTTGCTGAGACCAAAATAAGGCTTCTTACTATAAAGATTTAAAAGTCTCCAGAAGCCAAAATGGCAGTTGTACTCTGTCTTATAGGATCCATCTGAGTCAGAACTGGCCTGATAACAGTGAATGAATGAGTGAATGAGATCATAGCTGCAAACTTTATATTTCCAATCAATAGTGATTTTGACTGCATGCGCTGATCAATTTAAGACTACAGAAACTGGTAGAATTATTGAATTTCTAAATCATTAATCAGCAGTTCAAACCTATCATCTACAACAATTCCTCAAAAAGAAACAAAGAAAGGAAGAAAAGATATGGCACTCTTCATCCCTATTAACTTAGTCTTTGACGCATTGCCCACATTGTAGACTTATAAATATATTTCTCTCACTAACAGCATTGCACTTGAAGTGACATCTTGAAACATCCTGCAATTTGTCATTCTAGGCCTTGTAAACCATATAATTTTACGTCGCCAAAATTGGCCAAAACCAGTTTAATTTAGCTAGCTCATTGATATCTAGAAAATTGATCTTTATGCATTCCATTTTTTAAACTTCCAAAGATCCTAGATTCATTCTTAATGCATCCCATGTTCTGATTATTAATGGCCTTTTGTTTCTGTTTTTTTTTCACTTCTTCTAATATTGAGTCACGCCACCCCCCAAACAATGGGAGATTCCAAAGCGATAGTCCATCCATGTCTTTAAAATTGATTTTAAGGAGGCAGTCTTTCTCCAGAGACATGGTGAATATCTTCTGAATTGGATCTCCTCTTCTTGCGCTATGTCATACAATGCTTCACCGCTGTTCATAAGATGTTCAGTGGTCATATTTCAACAGTGACCCAACCCTTTCTTCTTCCTAGTCTTAGTCTGTATGCTCTTCTGAAACTTGTCCACCATTCGTGACTTTACAGTATATGAAATACTTTACTGGTAGCAGAGCTACCACAAGAACCTAAATGCCTCCACAGTACAATAAACAGACAGATGATAGTGGCGAAAAATAAAGCTGATGTCTGTCTATCTGCTTATGAGAAAGTAGTTTATTATATAGCCTCTGGAGTCAGTTGACACACAATTGCTCACATTTTCCTGGAGATGATACTTAGGTTTTCTGAGATTAGTTGTTGATATTATTTTTTCCTTAGAGGTTGATCTTCTGTGGGATATGTGTGCATGAACAAGAGTCCTGAGCAGACCCTCAGTCACCCTCAGTGACAGTGTTTTCACTTCCAAGCACTGTTTGCAATGCACAAATGCATCTTAAAATTATGTGGTAAGCACGCAAAAGCATTTGTTAGTTAATAGATATGATATGATATGATATTTATTCTATCTAGTTTATATCTTAGCCATGAAATAATTAAACAACATTTCAAGATTACCAAAAGATTATGATTGCAGGAGAAATTGCACCAACTTTGGTGAATATATTACCATAGATAAGAAAGTTAATTTCTCAAGACATAGAATTGCTTTAGAAGGTTTGATAAGAGTATAATTGAAAATTTTCTGTTGGTTTTGTGGTTTTCTCTTTTAACATTTAAAGAGAACAATAGATGTCCATAATTATTTTTTCTATTAATGTGGCTAAAATAAAGGACCACTGTTGGCATACTAGTTACATATTTGCTTGATCAAGCAGTCACAAATTCCTGAAAGGTTCAGAGATGTGCTAAACACAAAAAGAAAGAGAGGGCTTGCTAGGTTCCTATGATTTCATCATCTTTGGGTATAGAACTTTCCTGAGCCCTTATGGTGAATTAAACCATAAACTTCTGAAAACGGAGGATAAATCAGACAGCATTTAGATATTTTACAATGATAAATAATAGTCACCAACATTTTAACCACTTACTTGTCCGTTGCTCTTCACAGTTTAAAATGACATACATGTTTATTCCTAGTGATGCTGTAGCGGATTGTGTGCTGCTGTGATACTGGAAGTTATATCGCTGGTATTCCCAATGTTGGCAGGGTTGCCCTAAATGGACAAACTTCAGCAGAGCTCCCAGTCTAAGAGCAGACTACAGAGATGGAATAAACTGTCCAATTCTAGGGAAATAGGCACTGAAAACTTTATGAATAGCATAAGAATATTGTCAGATACTGTAAACTTCATGAATACCAGTGGAGCATTGTTAGAGATAGGGCTAGAAGATAAGGCACTTAGGTTGGAAACATAGAAAACACACTGGCATAAAGTCAATGCCAACTCATAATGACCCTGGTATTTTTCCAGAGAAGCTGGGTTTGAACCACTGACCACGTGAATAACAGACCAATACATAAGCACTATACTACCAGGACAGAGGAAAAGCTAATTTCTGAAAACAGAATCAACCATAATGACATGGATGAAGTAAAACCATTTAGATCACCATTTGTCAGGACAGCACAAATTAAAATAAGAAATAGTTGAAAACATCTAAAAATAATTAGAACTTGGAATGTATAAAGTGTGACTATAGAAAAATTGGAAGCTATGAAATGAAATCTAATGTATAAGGATCAATATCCTAGGCATTAGTCAGAAGAAGTGAACTGATACCAACTATTTCAAATCAAACTAATGATTTAGAGCATCAAGAATGAAAAATCAAGAAGAACAACATTGCATTTATCATCAAAAGACATTTCAAAAGACATAGTGTCTGGAGTCTTAAAGGCTTGAAGATAAACAGGAGGCCATCTAGCTGAGAAACAACAAAGCCTACATGGAAGAAGCACACACTCATCCTGACACAATAACTGAAGACAAAGAGGATGCATAAGCAACTGTGGTGAAGAAAGCTCATGGTGCCTGGCTATCAAAAGATATAGCATCTGGCCTCTTAAAAATTTGAAGTTAAGCAGCCATCTAACTGAGAAGCAACAAAGCCCACATAGAAAAATCATACCCGCTTGTGTGACCACAAGGGGTCACAATCTGTTCTGAAGTACGGTGCTGTCTGTGAGGATAATATATATCCAGATAAAAGAAATCTCTATAAATAAATCTAGTGCTAAAACTTATGCACAAACCACAAAAGCTAGTGGTGGGAAACTTAAGCTTTTAACCAAAATCTTCAGTCTGAAATTGATCAAATATGCATTGATAGTTATTGGTGATTGGAATGCAAAAGATGGAAGCAAAGAGGAACAAACTATAGTTTGGACATGTGGTCTTTGTGATAAAAACAAAACTGGAGGTCACATGATAAAAATTTCAAGACCAATGAATTCTTCATTTCTAATTCCCTTTTTCAATAATATAAGTGGTGACTACCCACATTGGCTTCTCCAAATATAACACATAGAAATCAAAATGACTACACCTCTGCAAAGAGATCAAAAGAATAGCAGCAGCTAAAACCAGCCCAGGGATCAATTGTGAAGCAGCTAATCCACTGCAATGTGTTAGTTTAGGTTGAACCTGAAGAAAATTAAAATTATTCCATAGGAACCAAAATACAACCTTGAGTATATTATCCCCTGACTTTCTGAAACATCTCAATAATATCCTCGACACATTGAGCACTAATAAAAGACAGCGTGACGAGGTGTGGAAGGATATCAATGACATCATACACTAGGCTTAGGGGTAGACAAAAAAGAATATCATACATATAGAGAGCAAAAGGTTATTAAAAAGACAGGAAGGAAAGATTTGAGCAAAATGGAAGAGAGAAGAGACTCTCAAACTTGCTTGTAAGCATAGAGTAGTTAAGGCAAAGGGAAGAAAGGATAAGACAGAAGAGTGAAACAGGAAGTTGAAAAGAGCCGCTCGAGAAGACAAGGTAAAGCATTGTAATATAATAGCTACATATAAAAACCTAAAGCTGGTTCATTATTGTCGCTTGGAGATGAGCGATCTCGAACAGAGTGGCACACACGACGAGTGTGTGATAAGACCCTCTGCCTCCGTGAGCTGAACTTGACAGCCAATGACGGGTAAGATCAGGAGCACTCTTTACCAACCTAAGACAGGCCATGGTGACATTAGAAGGCCATTGACCGATGACGGGTAAGGACTGAGTGTGC